>CANXYI012286949.1:0-10878 GCA_948208565.1 Hura crepitans | reverse complement strand
GGTGGCGCTCCCTACTCGGGTTTCGCGATCAGATTGAGTAGAGGGCGCTACATGGGCCAAATCACTTTTATTAATTATTTGCACAGTTGTAGATCTTTCTTATTACTATATCCTCATTCATGTAACCCAATTTTAGTCATTTGTGCACTTATGCACATTTCACAGTTATGAGTCATTCACGATCAAATAATTATTCAATTGGTCAATTGTCAATGTCTCAACTTGTATAAGATTAACACTAATTATTCCTATCAATCACCATGAGAGGTCACATTATGCCTACCATACAATGTTACCACTATTAACATTTATATTCATTGTGTACTTTTACATTATTTCACCCATTTCATGCATTTCCTTTCATGCCTAATATACCATTTTACTCACACTCCAAATGGTAATTTCCATACACAATTTTACTTAACCTACTAAGTCACCTTCTTAGTCATAAAGTGTCTATCTATTACGTATAAATTTCTTTTACCAAATTCATGTTGCCATTATAATTTACACTTCATTTCCAAGCTATTTGCATTATGCACATGTTTCACACATATGCACACATCACACCATGAACATGTATACCATTCGGCCATTTCAAGATCACACACCTATGTATATTTTTCTTCCATGCAATTCATGCACATAATGTTCATTCCACTAGGCTAACATAATCCTATAATCAATTCACATTAAACAAACATGCATATACATAAACTACGACTTCCATACACACTCATAAGCTCACATACTTACACATACATCAAGACATGCATTAATTACATTAAATTTATATACCTAGGGTGTTGAAACACCCTTTTCCACCACTCTATAGCCTTGGTTGCCTCTTTTCCTCACTTGTTCTTCTTTGTCCTAAAACATATACAATTATAACTTAGAAAAATTCTCAAAAATTCTACATAACTCCAAATTGAAATCTATCAATATGGTTTTTCTTAGAATAATTAGGGTTATCTAAAACAAAAATAAAAAACTAAGAAAAATCCATTTACACTTAAAATGACTACTATTAAAGCCACCATCAAATCTCCCATTCGAAGCAATATTTCTCAATTCTATTGCTTGGAACGAATTTTAAAGACTATGAAGGTGTTGTTTTATATAAGTTTCATGAGATTTGGGTGTCATTTGAGGGAGGAATGAAGAAAAAATGGTGGAGGCACTAAGGAAGAATGGCGCCAGCTATGGCGTGTGGGAGGGGGAGGTTAGGGAAGCTCTTTACACATGTGACACCTTCACATATATGGGGATATTTATATTAGTGTAGCAGAGTGGTTAGATTGTGACACATGTCGATCTAATGGCTTAAATTAATTCAATTTATCTTTAAAATTTAAAAATTTATAATAATTTTTCTATACCTCTAAAAATAATCTTTTCTATGCAAAAAATACTTGATAATGCCTATTAAAAGCCTTGCAAAATCTCAAATTAAAACTCCGATGACAACTATGGTCACTATTCACACACGTAAAATAAAAATTTTGAATAATTATTAAATGACCTCAAAAAATTAAAATTCCTTGACCAATGAACTCATTAGAATTTTTGAGCTTCAGGGTATAGTACTTTTAGGTCCATCCAGGCACATCTTAAAGTTGTCTCGGCACAAACTCATATAAGATTACAATTCACTAGTTCTTATTCCAAAATGATTTATTGGTTTTACTAAAATTTTTAATTAATTCAATTTTCCCATTTTTTGGGCTGTTAAAGTTTTATGACTAGTACACACCCTTTCTAGCCTTATGAAGGTGCCCCGGCTTCCCAAGAGCACTATTCATGCCTTGACGGTACTATTCATGAAACTTAGGTATATAGGCATTACAACATCCATATATACGGAATCATACACCCTTAATACATGCATAACCTAACATATATACATGCATACAATTTGAACCTTATAACATATCATACTTGAAATCCTTATGTCAATCCATCATGTGCATTCATGCATATACGTGTAACAAGATAAATCTACACCACTCATTCAGCCACCCATAACAATAAAAAAACCATCACACTTATAAGTGTCATAATATGCTTTATGTACATCCAACATGTCTTATAATAAGTATATGGTCCATTTTCATTCTTAATACATCTATATGGCATGATAATTACCATTCAATGCTACATAATTCCTTATTAATGAACATTCACTATCATGTATCTAATATACCATAATTCATGTTTAAAAACTAATTATATGCATTATAACATACCACACACATATACTAATATACAACATAGCCATTCAGCAATAAGGCCTTTGGCACACCAAGAGAGAAATTTAATCATACAATGTTATATCACTTAATTTCTATGTCAACCTTTAATAACCCACATCATAAACATGCACAATTAAACAGACACACACTTAGGCACTATTAGGGCCATTTGGCCATCAAGCCAGAATCACTCATACATACTTTCTCTATCATGGTACAAATATTCAAATAATCATACATACTTAATTACAGATCCTATATTCTAAATAACAATATTAACTTATAATTATTCACTTATATAGCATTTACTATTCATTCCCATACATATGCATATTATGGAAATATAAGGCATAAACAAATTTGCATGTTTTAACTCGATTTCACATACCAAATTGATTGTAATGTAACCTCAAGGACTTCCTACACCTTTGTTTTCCCTTTGTTGATTTTCTCAACTGCTCATCAAAATTCATATAAAATCATATGGACCATAAAAATAAAAATTGACAACATAAGATGACTCTTGGGCACCCTAAGAACATGAGAGAAATATTAAGTTTCAAAAATTCTCACCCGAATTGAATGAGGATACTATTTATCGAGATAAAAATCAAGCCAAATCTTTTGATTTTCTTTAAAAATTCCACTTACAAAGGTGTTTAGAGGTCATTGGGACCCTTAACTATTAATCATATGGGAGAATTAGGGGCTAGATTGGAGAATTAGGAGCAAAAATGGTGGAGAAAACTCCTCTAGAGTTGACAGCTTAGAGAAGAGAGCGAGAAGCATGGGGTTTGACCAAAATAGTTTATTTTAACCTTATTTAGAATTTTTTTAAAAAATCATTTATTTTTATTTTTCTTCCTTCTTTTTTAATCTCATTTCTCCTTCTCTTTAACCTTAATTTAATCCCATTTAACATGTAAAAATTAAATTAATTTAGGCCCCACAACCCTCTAAAAATTGATGCTCGAAAAATGAGAAAATTCGAATTAAATCGCCACTTTTAAGTTACCCGATTTTTAAATAAAATACTTCCCGACATCTAAAAATTCCAATTCTAGCACCAACAAGTTAATTAGAATTTTTGAGTATCAAGTTGTATTAATCCTAGAATTTTTTGAACAAATTTTAAAATATTTTGTAGTTCAACTTTGTCTTGGTCATTATTCACAAGACACGGTTGTAAAAACTTTCTTAGCATTTTTAACCAACCAAATAACTTCTAATTGATTCAAACTTTGGCCAAAATTATTTTATGATTAATACTTCTAATCACTAACTTTATTTTATCACGGGTCTCTAGAACACTATTCATCCTGGGAAAACGCTATACATAAAAGTCAAAATTTTCGGGTCATTACAAAGATCAAGATATTTACCTTATAAAATTTAATGTATGTTGCTTAAGTTGGACTTACACAAATACTTAAAGGCATTAAGAGTTTAATTGGCATATAACTATGTAAGTATTTCATATTAGTAACCTTAATTGCATATCATATGCTTATACTAATAGCTTGACTTAGGCATATTGTACTTAACACAGTGTCAAGCACTTTCATGTTATGTGATTATTGATTTTTGCACATGCCATTTCTAAAACATGCTTGTTACTATGCATTACTTGTCTTAATAATACATATTCTATATGTTAAGATATAGTTGCATGCTTGTCATTATTACTCATCAACCATGAACTTCTACTAAAAGTCACATGTGAATAATTGCAATACTTTAAATATGTGCATAGTTGACTCCATGATAAATTTCCTAATCTCATTACATCTATTTTGTCTTATAGTGGTGCTACTCATTTTAAGTACAATTAATATTTATAAAGCCTTTGGTAACCCACTCATAGAATAACCCTAAGGAAAGATAAAAGCGTATATAATTATAAAGTTGAAACTAATAAGAAGGGTGGCTGGACTAACCCCTTTGCCATGTTTTGCATTAAAAACTGGAATAAAATTTGTAGCCTTGGCCACCATTAATCACATAATAGCTCATATTACCCTAGTGCCGCATTGGTCATAGATCTGCATAAAAAATCCTTCTTTGGCATGCCAAAGCCATCCTATCCTAGATTTAGTAAAGGTTTAATGTAGGCTTTTATTTAATTAGTTAAATTCATTATGTTTTATTTATTTATTATCTTAACTATCATACACAAATGCAATGTTCCTTGCTTTTAGAGATATCTTTACTTCTAAACAATTGAGTTTACTCATTTAGTTTGTTTGTTAAGTTTAATTTGCATAAGTGTACCATTAAAGTAGCAGTATGCACATACAAGATATTTCATCCCTTCCTACATGTGTATCAACATATATTCATGCATGCTTAACTTATGTCAATCTTAATCATGTTACCACATAAGGAAACACTTATGTAAAATGATATATGTTGATGGATATGAGTAAAATCTTGATATCAGAGGTTGGAAGCACTTACCTTATTGTTGAACTTAAAAGGGTGTCTTTAACATGAAACATAAAACTAGCATCACAATAAATTTGTCTATTTCATTCATGTAGCTTATGTTTGAATTAACAATCTTTAATGCTTGTCAAACACGATTTATATGGGACTTAAAAACCATATTTTATTCACTAGGTGAGTTCTTACACTATATGCCAGATTTCGCAAGCATAGCTATAATATCATTTTCTAGGCATTCTTGTAAAAGAATTGAAATCAACCTTAACACTTCCCAACCCACGAGTATTCAATTATATTTTACCACTGAAGACTTCTGACTTTATGTTCACATATTCATATATAATTGACTAATATAATTAACTAATATGTAATATAACTAACTAACATTTTAGGGTACACGTATAAACTGAGGCTTGGCTATGTGACTATTTAAACTTATATATATATAGAAATTGAGACCTTGATTATAGAAACTCATGTACTTTCTATATTTTTGAAAACTATGATAAAAATGGTATATTTAGTTCTAGTAAGAAATTAATAATTTAGTTTTATTGCCATTTCTACTGCTAATAAAGACCACTCAATCTACTAAACTTAACCTATTATGTTAACACTTTGTAGCATTGTTTACCCCTCATTCTATAAGAATGGTTTATATAACCCAACATATAATCTTTATATGTTTAATAGTGAGCAGCAAAACACTCACCTTAAATACGAATGCTCTACTGATACTGGTTTTAGCCCTCTCTACCTTGTCCTTTATTTCTTTGGCAATTCAACTTCTCCACTCATACTATATTAGTTCTAATCTTCTTATCAACTAAGAACTTCTTCCATAATAGCAAATTGTAAATTTATTCAACCTGTGAAGCCATATAAATTCGATTGCCTTAAACTAATAGTGCCATTCCTATTACTTGTACTTTCTCATATTCATTTCATATCCTTTAATTACTTAAAGTTCATGGAAGCAATGTTTCTGACCTTAACAACTTATATGAATAATAAAAACCAATTTCAATAGATATAAAGATTCTTTTCATCTTGAACTTACCACAACATCCCAACTCTTAGAGCTCTTTAATATTTCATCACCAATAACCACCGACTCTGCTATCTATGGTGGTATAATAGCTATACCCTCTAAACAACCCATTATCACTCAACATAAAGCCACTTTTCCCTTAGCTTGGTTTGGCTCCTTCTTTTTACTTCCATACAATGAAAAAAAAACCCCCTTTTACTTGTATTGTGCCTTACTAGTGTAGGCCTCTCACCATTGCACTCTCTTTTGTTATTGAACCAGATGGCCAGGGTACAATTGTCACTTAATTTCTTTCTTTTTTTCCCAACCTAAAGTCCCACTATACTAACAAGAAGGCATTTAACCCCCTTTTTCCTTTGACAACCTCCCTTTTAAAGTCTTCTCTATTTTATTTGTTTATTTTTCAATTTTGGATAGCAACTAAAATAAAAAAATGGGAACAACTGACAATTTAAGCCTGTTATAAAGGAAAATTCCCTCTTTTGATCCAAAACCTACTACCCTTCTTGGTTCTCTCTTTCTCTCTCTTTTCTCTAAAATTCCACTCATAATTAGTGGAATCTCAATGTAATCCTTCAAAATTAACTTAATTAACCATTGTAAAGTGACTATTGACCCAATTATAGTTAGGCTATTCAAATTATTAAATACTGAAACACTACGGTTGTCATATGCAGATGATATTAGAGTTAAATGATCTTTGAATGGAAGCCACCTAGGAACATGGCTGAGATCAAAAGTTTCTTAGGTTTGGTAGGTTATTATAGGTAGTTTGTCAATGGCTTTTCATTTATTATAGCACCAATGACTTGTCTATTACACAAAAATGCTAAGTTCATATGGTATGACATATGCCAAGAGAGTTTTGAAAAGTTAAAGGGTAGGTTAAAAGAAGCTTTGATTTTTATATAACCAGTGTCTAGGAAGGATTTCATTATCTATAGTGATGCATCATTGAATGACTTGGGTTATGTGTTAATGCAAGAAGGCAAGGTCATTGCTTATGATTCTAGATAGTTAAAGTAGCAAAAGAAGAACTACTAGCCACATGATCTTGAGCTTGCTGCTATAGTTTTTGTATTTAATATTTAGAGGCATTACTTATATAGAGAGAAGTACTATGTATGTACAGATCACAAAATCTTGAAGTCTCTTCCTACCCAAAAAGAGTTAAACCTGAGATAGTGTAGATAGATGGAGTTGATTAAGGATTATAATTGCTTTATTGGCTATCATCTCGGTAAGGCTAATGTGGTTGTAGATGCTTTGAGTAGAATGTTCATGTCAGCTATGAGAGCCATGAATATTAGATTAAAGCTCATGGATGATGAAGCTCTTTTAACTAAATTACAAGTGAAGCCAAGTCTTCGTTAGCAAGTGAAAGATGCATAGAAGGATGATAGAAAGCTTGTGAGTGCCATAAGTTCAATCTAAGAGGCAAAGTTTCTAAAATATAAGACTAAGAATGGTGGATGCCTATATTATCAAGATCATCTATGTGTGTTGGATATAAAAGAACTAAAGATGCAAATATAGTAAGAGGTTTATAGTAAACCTTATGCTATACATCTAGTAACACTAAGATGTATTAAGATGTGAAGTCTTATTACTGGTGGCATGGTATGAAGACAGATGTAATAGAGTTCATGAGTAGATGCCTTACATGTCAACAAGTTAATATTGAGCATTAGGTTCCTTTTGGATTCCTTTATTTTATAGCAATACCAAAATTAAAATGGGTAAAAGTCATTATGTACTTTGTGGTTGGATTACCTATGACTAAAAGTAAGTGTGATTTAGTATGGGTGGTTATTAACATATTTACCAAAACTACTCATTTCATACTAGTGTAGATGGTTTATTCTTTAGAAAAGCTTACAGAGTTATAATTAGACAAGATAATAAGATTTCATAGAGTGCCATCTTCTATCATAACTAATCAAGACCTGAGGTTTACATTGTGATTTTAAAAGAAATTGCACAACGCATCGGGTACTCAACTTAGTTTTAGCATGACATTTCATCCATTGATGGATTGTTAATTTGAGTGAGTCATTCAAGTAATTTTTTTACTTAAGTGACTTTAATTACAAGTTAATTTTGATGCTTAACATGGAAATGTGTATTATAAGTTCTAAAAGATATGTCAAGAAGCTATGCTATAGAAATCAAAGGGAGTTGGGATCACTACCTCTCCTTAGTAAAGTTTGCTTATAACAATAGTCACAAGTGAAATTTAGGTATGACATCTTATGAGGCTCTATATGGGTGGAAGTGTAGAATGCCTCTTTTTTAGAGTAAGCTAAGTGAGAACAAGCTTATGGGACCATATTTGATCAATAATGTTAAAGAACAAATTAAGATTATCAGAGACAAATTAAAGGTTACATTAGATAGATAAAAGTCCTATGTGGATTTAAAGCAAAAAGACATATAATATGAAGTCGGCGATAAGGTATTCCTCAATGTATTGCTATAGAAGAAAGTGCTTCGATTCACAGGAAAGGTAAGTTAAGTTTAAGGCTTATTAATCCATATGAGATAATAGAGTGTATGGGATTGATGGCCTACATGCTAGCTTTGCCTCCAAAGCTACAATAGATTCTTAATGTCTTCCATGTGTTGATGCTAAGGAGGTATAGATCAAACCCTTCACATATATTAGTAGTTAAAGAAGTTGAGACACATCTAGCTTATCATATGAGGAAGAACCAGTGAATATTTTAGCATGTAAAGTAAAGGAGCTGAGGAATAAAATAGTGCACTTGGTAAAGGTGCTATGGAGGCACCACAACATTGAGGAAACAACGTGGGAAAGCGATGCTCAAATTAAAGAGTAGCATCCCCAACTATTTAAACTAGGTAATTTTGAGGATGAAATTCTTTTAAGAAGAGAAGAAATGTAACACTCAAGAATCTTAGGGTTATGAATAGTGCTTCTATAATGTGAATAGTATTTCTCAAGAGCAAAGTTATATTAATATGATCAGATAGAAGTATTATTTATAATATAATTATAAGAAAAAATAAAATGAAAGTGAAGTCATTAAAGTGGTTAAAAAAATAGAAGTAAGGTTTTTATGGCAATGTTTTATGAATAGTAACTTAGTTAAAGTTGAATAGTAAAATATTATCTTATTGTTAAAAAATTGACTCGACAATGAGACAACATGATGTTGATTTATCTCCATCATATGTAGTGGAAAAATTAAAAATTTGAAAAATACTAGCAAATAATGGACCCAGATAATTTAAAATGCATCCTAAATAATAAATCTAGCAACGTTTCGTGATTTACTATAAAGGATGATAATAGATTCCTTCTATAAGCTCTTCTCATCAGGTTGTCACAAACCATAGTGATCCTCTTTTAGGAACAACTCCAAGGTAATCCACACAAGAAGTTCTTAGAAGAGAGCAACTTGAAAATCTAAGTGCTAGTAGGATTTTTTTTCAATCAGATGATGGAAAAATAAGAAATTTGTGTGTTTTCAATTGTTATATGCAACAATTTCTACAATAGAAAATATGCATATGGTGGCTATATCTATAAGGGTTATTTATAATTTAAATGAACCTTTTTTTGCTCAAATTTTGATACTCAAAATCTTCTATAAGTTGGACCAGAATAGACCTATATATAGAGCCTTATTTAGTCTTATGCGCATGAGCCTTTCAATAGGCTTATGTTCAATCTACTTTGGCCCCACTTTTGTTAATCGTATATGGCACTTCCAAGCCCTATTTTAGATTAATAACTACTTTGATTTAATGACTTTAAAAATTTTGAAAGCCTAAAATAAATCAAATGCAAGAATAATTAAAATTTGGACCTAACAAAGCCTAAGTCTAAAAACCTTGATTCTGGACTCCACATCAGCAAGTGGGCCCTAAGCCCATTTGCTTATTTCTCCTTCTTAATTAATCTTCCAATAAAATCCTATATCATTAGAACATTAAATCTCATTAAATCTTTATCAAACTTATTTTATGTGTTTTAACCTATGGGTTTTTTGAACAGCTTGGCAGTACATAATGAAATAGAGTCCTAATGTAACTGAGACTTTATAGATTCAATATTATTAAATCAACATCAATTCACTAATTGATATATCATTTGTATACAAGTCAAGAGAGGTATCTAGCCATATATCATGACTACCTAAATATTGGAAGCTCAAGTGGTTTATTTTGCCCTTCTATATACAATTATGATGCAATAAACTCTTTTCAACATCTCTCATCTAGTTTGGAGTATAGATTTGTGTTAACTAGACATATTATTCTGATAATTTCACCTTTATTTTGAAAATGTCTTTAGTGAATCTCATTCACTCATGACACTTTGCCCTACTAAAAAATTCCTAAACATTGATTACTTATTAGAATTGTGAGATAAACTCCCCATAATAATCTAGGGTGGTGAATCCATTGTTGATCACTATCTTATCTTTATATGTTATGGCATACCCAAACACCTCCCAATGTGTACTTCTTGCTCAAAGTAAAAGCTTTGGAGTAAAAGTATGTCACTTTATATTTAAGATCATTAGTGATCTCAAGTCTAAGGATACATGCACCACTGATATGATGAGATACTTTCACTAACATAGATTAAGTATCCACATAAAGATCTCATGGTGTGTCTCTGATGTACTTACTTCCCAAGTAAGCATCCATATGTTGACTCCAAACATCTTTATGCTTATAGCTTGTGGGAACTACTGCTTGATTTAATTAAGAAGTATAACATATACTAATCTATCCATATTAATAATATCCCATCTTGTTAATACTATGATTAGGATACTTAGGTATATCACATTTGCATGCAATAAGAATCTCACATTATAAACACTTTATGATTTCCTCTACACTGTGATTATATACTAGAGATTTTATAACATTATTTAAGAAATTACAAATAACTATAAGTAATATATAAAAGTACCATGATATAAAGAGAAATGCCTTATTTTATTAATTTACAAGGTTTATATACATGAATACTACCTTATTACATAAGCTCTAAGGCATACTTCTAACAATATACCACTTACATAAAAGCCAATCGACTATGTACTTAATGCCCATTGCATTTGCATGTTAATTAAACTTTCCTTTTGA
>CANXYI012286948.1:0-10638 GCA_948208565.1 Hura crepitans | reverse complement strand
TACATACAAGTTCACATACACAAATCTCAACATACAAATTAGAGATAATAAGTTTAAGTTATTCCACATACCTAGGGTGTGTCTACACCCCTTTCTCCGCCACTTTAAGCTTGGGTTCTTTGGTTTCTCTCACTTGGTGGTTCAACCCTTAAACATACACCATGTTGACTTAGAAAAATTCTCAAAAAATATCCAACTCCAAATTAAATTCTAAAACTATGGTGATTCCTAGAATTGCCTAAACTACCTATATCAAAAATAAAAAAATGGAATTAGTGGGCTTTTACTTCCTTTTGACACTATTCACCCAAGTATGGAATTTCCCAAAATTGAGCTATTTTCTCCAATCTTTTGAGGGAATTGGTATCTAAGATGGAGGCTTTAATTTTATGAATTTTTAATGAAATTTGGGAGGGAGGTGAGAGAGAAAAGCTTGAAAAAATGTTGTTTTTCACTAGCTATGGCATCAGCCTAGGGAGTTTTAGGAGGTTAAAGATGGTTTGGTTACATGTGCGGTGTATACACATGTGCAATGACTTATGTGGGATGGGTAGGATAGCTTGGATTGGGCCAAATGGCCCCCAAAATAATTTATGTGCATTTTAGGCCCATTTTCACTTCAAAAATTCATAAAATATTCTCTAGGTCTCTAAAAATTCCCATTTCAATTTTAAAAATCCTCGATTAATAGGACTAAGGCCCACATAAAATTTTAGGTCAAAATTCAATCATTGACTTTTTGGCACTATTCATGATGAGAATAAAATAATCAGAAAAAATATCTATTGACTTTAGAAAATTATAATTCCTCCTCCATCATACTTAATGGAATTTTTAAGTTTCAGGGTATGGCATTTTCGAGACCATCCGGCCAAATCCTGGAGTTAGCCCAGCCTGACCTCATTTTATCTCCGAAAATAGCAGTTCATGACCTAAAAAGATTTATTGATTCTAATAAATTTTTTAATTCATTTGTTTTCCCTATTTTCAGGCTCATCAAAGTTTTATGACCAATACGCCAGTCATCGAACTCGGAATGACGACCTGTACCACGGGAAACATCACGTGGGCCTAACAGGTACTATTCATAAAACCTTGACTATCGGGCATTACAACGATTGCTCGGTTAACAATAACAAATTTTCTTATCGTAAAGTCACACTTCTATATGTTCATTTATAAATCCTTATCTCTTGGACCCTTCTAGTCCTCTAACTCATCAATCAGCACAATACACGTGCAAAACTTTGATATTAACAACACTCAATCACGAGGTCTCAGACCTGTTATCATCAAGAACAACATAGAATTTCACAGTAGTTATTTCACTTACATATATACATTTTGATTTGATTTCATCTTTGTTCATCATTACTTCAATTACATGCAATTATATGTCAAATGCCACATTTATACCACAACATACATACATCTATACAATATATCCCAATTTCCATACAAGTTTTTATATAGTATTTAATGCATTTGATTCATAAATATGTTTAAATCAAATTAGCTTACCTCAAATGCAAATTCACCACTTATGGACACTTTTCCTAAGCTTGATTTTCCTTTCCTTTTCCTTTGCCTACATATATGTAACAAGAATTTAGAAAATTCCTAAAAAATTCATAGTAACTCCAAATTGAGTGTTATTTTCACCCTAAGGCTTAGAATCGCACTTAGAATACATAACAAAAATAAAAATTGAGATTTCTCAACTTACACTTGAAAAAGTCACTATTCTTGCCATAGCCATATCTCTCATTCTAGACTTCCTTTAGATGAAATTCCACTTCTAGTTGCTTATTTAAGTTATAGAGGTAATTTTAGAGTGGTTAATTGATTGATTATGTGGAAAAATGGTGGATTTAATGGAGGAGAAAAATGAAAAATGGGTTAGCTTTCTTTAAAGAAAATGGCAACGATTTTAAATGGCCAAAAGGAGAAGATGAGTGCATTTTTAGCTTATAAGCCATGCTACACTTGATTTTCATTTTATGTAAGTGGCCCGTGGGCCCCAATCACTTATTTTCTAGATTTTTGTGCACTATTTTGCTCGATTTTGTATCAAACTTTAAAAATTCATTTAAATTGTTCTAGACCTCTAAAAATAATAATTCTTGGGCCATAATTCCTTATTAAATGCCTTTTAAAGGCTCATAAGTTTTTGAGTTAAAATTCCACCATTGACCTCAGGTCACTATTCACTCGCGAAATATAAATATTTCGAATAAATAGTAAACAACCTTTGAATATTAAAATTCCTTCTCCAATGGACTCATTGAAATTTTTGACATTGAAGGTATGTTATTTACGGTCCATCCGGGCAAATCTAGGACCAATCCTGGCACAAACCCATTTTATTGCACTATTCACTTCTTTATGATCAGTTATGATTTATTGGTTATGCTAAATTTTTTTAATTAATTCATTTTCATTATTTTCTGGCTTAGCAAAGTTTTATGACTAGTAATACCCCTTTTTATCCTTTGTACAATACTTTGCACCTTTGAGAACACTATTCATACCTCGAAAAGTACTGGTTATGAAATCGTGTTTTACAAGCATTACATATGGATTATGTTGTATGGATGTGTATGATTCCTTGTGATGCCTATTGGTCATTGATCCATCATTTCATCAGTGCGCTTTAGATGTCGATGTGATCTAGGAGTTTCCCTTTTTCAAAGTCAAAATGTATTTATACAAATGACTGAAAATAAATTCATTATTTTTATTAAAGGAAAAGTAATTGAAAGAGTTACAAAAGTTCTAAACTAAACTAAAATCAAAAAAGGAAAAGAGAAAGGGGAGCTTCTATGCTTTTGGATCAGGTATCTGCTTAGCATCAATGAGATCATGAATGGCATGATAGAGAGTGGTGCACTTATCTATGGGATGACCTATCACTTGATGATAAGCACAATGTAAATCGAATCTATGATTAGAGGGAGGCAGATCAATTCTTAGCTAGGGCATTAATGGTTGCAATTTTCCTCCTTTTGTATGCTTACTCAAGCACCAAGATAGGGGTTTTCCTAATTTGGAGAACTTGCAAGTTCTAACCATGTTGACATCAGTGGCTTAGCTTGAATTATCATTTTGATGGGTAAGTTTCCCATTGTTCTTAAATGCACTATTTTGGAGTGCTAGTTCAAGATCAATAGCTATGTCCTTAAGCTATTCCCATATGGTAATGCCTTTAGCAGATAGCCTAACATTCATGTAGTGATTAGCATTCTTGAGGAACATTTTGATTTGGTCGATGTCATCTGGCTTATTTCTCATTTTGAGCACCTTATCCCTCTATTGTTCCAAATATTTAGAAAAGGTTTCATTAGGTTTCTGGCACACCAATTGCAAGTCTTTAAAGGTTACTTGTATAGTTGCATTGTTTGAGTATTACTTGTTGAATGCATTGATCTTCTTTTCCAATTTATAGTACTAGTGTAGGGCTTGCCTAGTTAGAGACATACTAAACAAGATCACTATTTGTGCTTCTGTCAGGTTGGTCAACCTTATGGCTACTGTGTACTACTTTAAGTGAGTCCTTGGGTCAAAAGTTCCATTAAACTTATCCAAATTTATCATCTTAAATTTATGGGGCATGGCATGATCAGACTTCAGACTAATGTCTTCTAGATTGATATCTTTGCTCTCGATCTCTAGGTGACTCATGGCCTCTAGCATTTCATTTAGTTCTTTGATAGGATCCTCCTTATCATATTTGGGTGGTGGAACTTTATTATAGCTAGGCTTAATAAGGGGTATTTCTTTATCAAAAAGCTGGTGATCAACCATCTCTTTCTTGCTATTGTCAGCAATGAAAATTTGTTCTTTATCTTATTAGGCATTCATGCTTGATAGTGTGTTAGTTATAGTGGCCATCATCCTTTTCTCCATATCCAGAAGGACCTTATTTAGCAATATCTTTGTCACTAGTTCATCTCTGAACATGATCATTCTCTTTGGTGGGTTGCAGATGGATCAATGGTAGTTTCAACATTGAGGGTTGGTGATCATGCATGATATGTAATCTGTGCCTTATACATGAATGGTGTAAATGTGTGGATATATGGTATGAATATGATGTATGAGTAAGGAGTAAAAGATCTTTTACAAGATAACAGCCATCGATGCATGGTTAACATGTCATGTACTTAATGCATGAGTATTAGGATAAAAAAATATAAAAGTTTACGAGGTACATATGGTATACAAAGTCTAAGTCATGTAGTAGGTAAAGTGTTATATATGTGCATTAAAAGCATGTTATACATATTGTACATATGAAAGATATAAACGAGAAGGATGCAAAGTTTATGTTATGTAGTAGGTACAGTATTATGCATGTGTATACAAAAAGGATACATGATAAATGTACAAGGACAAACACAAGCAATAAGCCTTTCAACCTTATTACTTCAACACACATGGTCTTAGCCATTCTTCTTAAGTGTGCTTACCTAAGCATCATCGAGGGATGCATAAGTTAATATATAGGCTTAATTAGGCCCAATAACCTCTCATTTTTAAGGTATATGTAAAGATAATGGCCTATAACATTTAAGTCTTGTTTGAGGTGAAATTAGGTTAGGCCCATTCTAAACAAAAGGCACAATGGGCTTGCCTCCACTTCAAATAAGGTTAAATATAGTAAGTCCACATACCAATCATAATGCAATCACATACTTTTAAGGTTATGTAACCTAAGGAAAGTTGCTAAGCTTGACTATATGGGCTCATGGTTTGGCTAAAAAGGCTTATGGCTCCCATAAGTAGAGGTCCCTCTTAACGAGTCTTTCTAAACAAGGATAATAGTGACTGATTAGTTCACCGTTTCATATACCCAAAGGTACTAGGCTTGTGAGTGATAGATAAGGTAGCACTTCTCCATTCTTAAATGAAAAATAGAGTCATAGTTTATAACACCATCTGTGGTAAAAGGGACATAGTTTATATAGAATGAATGGTTGGGATTTGATAAAAATTATAATTTTAGATGGCATATTATTTGAGCACTTTTTGATTAAGATTCTCAGTCCCCAGTAGAGTCGCCACTTTATATATTTTTACCGAGGATTAAAGTGGGTAATAGAGTCACCACCTGGCCTCCAAACTAGGACCTCTAATCTTCTTTACTAGAAATGATCGAAATTCAAAACTTATTTATGCCCAAATAATATGCCTTCTTATATACTGTAACATTTATCAATCCCTTTTTAAGTAAGCATGCATTATATTTAAAGTAGTTAGGTCACCTTTTCATTTAGAAAGAGTAAAGTGCGATATTTAAAGAATATAATAAGGTATATTGTACATCTATAAAGTTGGATATTTATTAGTTTTTATTTGACTTGACAATTATGTGCAATTCCATAGGAATTGTTGGTAATTGCCCAACTCCCATCTCTAGGACATTGGCCTTTATTTAAATACATTTTGCTATTGTGGCTTTTTATTAAGAAAACACAAAGCCATTTTGTTAGGGAAAATGCCATTTAATTATATAGAAAACCATTAGATGTGAATTTTTAAGTGTTTGGCATGTAAAGCAAGTTATTTACTACCTATTACAAACCCAAAATAAGCAATAAAGTGTAAATCGTACAAAACCAAAGGAAATAAAAGAAAAAACTTAAATGGTCCTGTCTATATGTCGATTAGTCCATGCAAACTTTAAGTTGCTCTGGCTAGTCTATGAGAACTACTACTTATAAGGGAAATCATGTCCGTTTAGACCTCCACTCTAGTGAGGAAAGTTACTTGCATACAACTCAAAAGAAGAGGTTTAACAATACTAGATAAAAGATTCTTATAAAATCATAAAAGAAGAAAAGGAATAAATACATGTGAAACTAAAATTCAAAGTACATTTCCATGTAGGCTACATTCCTTGTAAGAGCAAGTCTAAGCTAACTTCAAGACAGAATATATAAGAATGAGATAAGATTATCTGTATGGACTACGATCCTCATGAGAGGGAGTTCATTCAGACTATGCAATAATTTTGATATATTAAAAACAAGCATTTGAGAGAAAAAGATAATTATACAACATTCTAACATCATAGAATAATATTAACAAATTAAACAAGATATATGAAAGCATCATATATAAGACAAATAAAATACTATTATTGAACATAAGTCTATGCAGACAACATATCATACATGTGTCAAGAAGGTAAGTCTGTGCAGACTTTATCATGTTTACAAATAAGTCTGTACAATTAAAGTGAATATGATGTAATGACACTTATTTGTTTATTATGAAGTAACTTAAAATCACAACCTACTCCTATGATCAGAATAGGGATTACATAGAATCACCTCACTTGTGATTAATCCTTAGAGATCATAGGTCCACGAAAACAATATTAATAAATACAGAAGAGGCCTCAGATATTACCTTTTCAATGAACTCTTCAAGCAATAGCACAAAGGTGTAGGAGTATAAAAAGTGTTATTTTAGGTAAGGCTAATAAGACTAGTAAAGCGATTCCTCTTTAGAGTCCTCTCTTAGAATCACGGATGGGTTTCTTAGCTGTTATGAATTTTCTTCTTAGCCTCCTCTCTTCTTCATACATAAGAGAGGTATTTATAGGCTTAGGTTTAAGAGTTTCTTATCTAAAAGAAGCAAAATCCTAATAGGATTAGGAATTATAGTCCAAATAGGAAGATCCCACTTCTGAAAGATTTTACGTTAGCAAGTATGTGCAGACTTATACAACTTAGTCCATGTGAACCTAGGTGATATACTTTCCCACCAGTCTATGGGCTTTGGGCTAGGTCTTAGGCCAAGTTTGAGTTAGTTTGTATAGACATGGGCCTTAGCTTATTAGTGTGAACCATAGGCCTTGGGCTTGGTAGAGCTGACTAGGTAAGTATAGACTTAGGTAGAGTATGTCTATGTGGACCTTAAAATAAGTCCATGCAGAATTGCTTCTTAAAATGCTTGTGCCATTACTTAAAAGCTTATCTTTGGTAATCATCATGGGCCAAAAAAAGGCGAATGGGTCCATATCAATAGAACTTTACCCCTACACCACCATTGGAATTAGTTTTGGGCTTGGGCCTATTTACCCAAGCCTTCTACTACTGACACAGATTCCTTTTTTTTTTTTTACAATTTAGGTCACACCATGAGCTTTTTATGTTAGGTTTAAAATTCCAAATACATATGAAAGTCCTAGACCTAAAATCGAGGCACCTATAACAAGCCTTATAGTGATGATTAGTTATTTCTTCAATTGTGTAATTGTTGAATTGTAAGACAAAGGCATGGAATAGTAGTAATTAGTCTTTAGGCTAATAAATCCTTACTATAAGAAAATGATGGTGTTGGCATATAAATAAAGCATATTTAAGTGATATAATAGCATAATTAAACTAAGTAACAAGAAATAGGCATAGTACTTCTCAAGTAAGAAAATGGATTATGAATGGCGTGAGCAAGTATGATAATGATATAGGGTAAATGATGTTATATATGGTGGTAATGACGATATTATAAAATGGAATGTTTGAGTCATTGTATGATAAAAAAATTAAATTTATAAAATAAATGAATAAAATGTAATTATCATGTAATGTATGTTGGGTTGAAACCTATGTGGCCTAAAAATAAGATGTCTACATGGCTTGTTCACTGTAAAGTATCATATGTACTTATATATATATATATGAGTATATTTATGAAAACAAAATGTGATGTGAGAATGAGTATGTAATAGAAACTAAATATAAGTATGAATATGTGATTAACATGTGACTTATTACATGGCATTTTATAACTATGCTAATATGATTAAACATGATTGAATGGCTATGAAATCATGATGGCCAAAGGGCCTAAGAAAATGTGAACTTGTTCTAAACATGGTGTATGGCTAAATAGCCTAAAAATATGGATATGATGATGTATAATACATACATGAGAAGTGAAGTATAATGATTTAAAGGATATATAAATTATGAAGTATGCTAAAAAATTATGACACCCCTCATCCAACCTAGTAGTTGAATCCAAATAACAGATGGCATATTTTGACACCTCATACCTAACCATTGCCAGCTTAAATAAGAGATGACACGTTAATCGATTCTACTTAGTAAAATCATTATTTTCTTAAAAACTCGTTATATGTGTGTGTATGTGTCATGAGCATCCTAGGCCCATATGTAAAGCATTGTGTATTAGATATACATGCACATTAAATCTACACTGTCCCATTAGTATAAAAATCTAGGAGCATGGTTGCTACATGGCGTAATATCCCAAAAAAAGCCTGTAGAAAATCACACTTCTTTAAAGTCTCAATCTCAAATCCATATCTTGAATCCTTTTGTTCCCTCAATACCATCACATACTAACACATCACAGTGACATTAGCCATACCATAGTCACAGTATCAAAAATAATCACAAGATTATCATATATCCAATTCATATTACATGCCAATTATGTACTACTAATGTTTGTCTAATTAACTTACATAATAGTGTATTTGTATAAACTTTAGATACATGTGACTAGATTAGATCCATACCCTCTATTTACATATGAGTGCCATTTTATTATTATGTATATCACATTATATAGGAAAAAAATATACCAAGGCTTGAAGTTGGCTGAATTGCATTACTACTTTGAGGCTACACTGAAACTTCCTATCTATAACTTATTCATTGAAAATCCAATGCACTAACCATGAAGGTTAGTGGTGTATGTAATAAAATATCTTCACACACACACATATATTCATGCTAAGCATGCATTCCTTGCAATGAAACATGTCATATAACATTGGCACATTTTACCAACCCTATGGTGTTACACATTTAACCATTTTATGACATTGTATTACCATAATCTATTGTTATCCATTTACATTATGTGTTCATCAAAATTCATTACATATATTACAATTAGTTTTGTATATTCACTTACTATCATTATATTTCTTATTTGTTAACTAATTCATTTAACTCATTAATGCCAAAGTCATTGTTTGGTTTATCTGGCTCATTTAAACCATACCCATTAGCCAATTCTTTTAACCTTACATAACCTTATATTATGAATCAATTACTTAATTACTCATTATCTCATAAATTACTTTTTTAGTTTACTAGCCCATATCTAATAGACACCAATCCCAATATTGCATATTGAGATCTCATTATATAGTGACTAACATTTTAGACCTTGTAGTTGCTGCACCAATAAATCATATTAATGTAACTATGCAGTGGTCCTATTGAACCTCCCGATAGCCACATCCACTTTATATTATCTGTGATGGTTCTATTTAATATTATGTCAATATCATTAACATATATATGTGTAGTGGTCTCATTGAACCTCCTAGTGGTTGCATCCAAATAAAAATCATGTGCAGTGATTCTATTTAACCACTTGGCAGCTACACCTTCTTTTATAATCAAGTATCATTAAATATCATTATATGCATGCAAATGACATCGAAGTGTCCTAGTAGCTGCTACATCCTTTAGTTGACCGATCAACCGATCTAGCAGGTTGTCTAACATATATGGGCTATCCATATTATCACTTTTGTTACATAGTATTATACATGTCATGCATATTTCTCATGTCCATTTCCAATCATATATTCAATCAATTTAGGCATGCTTCCCATTCAAGAATTCATCATGTTGTGGTATATTATGTAACCACATTCACACATCGCCATATCTCCTCATTACACCTTTCATACCAAAGATTATTTCACTATCATTCATATCTTTGCTTATTACTTAATAGGCACTAGTTTTCACATCTCATACTGTGCCATAGTTCTCATTAACCATATAACCAATTTATTTACCCAAATTACCAAATGCATTATGTGCACATGCATTATGCATCACATATTCTATCACACAACATACACAAGTTTCATGTTCAACATTTCCACTATTCTAAATAATCACCAACATACATATTCCATACATGTTATACCAATTTATTCAAGCTTAATAGGCTTTGATTATACCTATTATACAACAATTTCAATAACTTTAACTATGTCCCTATTATTCATACAATTTGATTATGACTCTTTTTTCTTCATTTAGCTTATTTTCATTCCATTATCATTCATAGTAGTTAATTAACATGCCATAAAACCTAATATACCCTAATTTTCATTTTAAGGTTATATTAACTGCTAAATTAATGACATTTACACGATGCACACAATATGGAATTTGCACAACACATACACATAATTGACAAATTTTATCAAATACACATATAGAGAAATTGCTTGGCTTCTTGAATAACACTCTATAGCTTCTATTTGTCCTTGCCCTTGTCCTTATAATGGTCGTAAGTCAGAGTTTCATGAATAGTACTTCCAAGACCTAAATAATGCTCTTCGAGAGTTGAAGCACCTTAGTAAGGCTAGAAAGGGGCATGTTGGGCATAAAACTTTGACATGCTAAAAAGTGGACAAAATGAAATAATTTAAAACTTTAACAGAACCAATAAATTATTTTAGACTAAGAACTAGTGAATAATGGCATAAAATGAGTTTATATTGAGACAGCTCCTGGATGTGCTTGGATAGACTCTAAAATACCGTACCATAAACCTCAAAAATTCTAA
>CANXYI012286924.1:0-12963 GCA_948208565.1 Hura crepitans | reverse complement strand
TCTACTATTTTTTTTAGGTGATCGTTTTTTTTAAAAAAAAAATTTATATTCTGATGATAATTCATTCTTATATATATTTATTTAGTTCCTTTTTATTCTTTAATTCTTCATGTCTATCTTGTTATCAGCTCATACAGCTTCATTTTGCAGAATGCATATGATTATTTTCTAATTACCTAATTCTCTTATTATTTTTTATGGGATCAAGGATCTGAATATACTTCCCACACTTTAGATTGTTATCATTTGGTTTATTATTTTTTTTATTATACAATTATTTTGTAGATAAAATGTATACTTATTTCTTAAAGATTATAAAGCATGTTGGATTTATGTGATTAATTATTACCAAGCTCTTGGCTTGGTGATTTCTTGATCCATTAATTAAATTTATGTTCAAGGTATATTCTCGCTTCTAATCTTTTATCTAATTCTCTATATAGTTTATTTATCTTCTATAAATTCATAATTCTATTTTACTCATTTAAGCTTTTTCTTTTTTAGTATTATGATTTTTTTAAAAAAGAAAATTTAAGAGACCATAGTGCATGGTACCCTTTAGATATTTAATGCTTCCTTTTACTTGCATTATTTATTACCAAGATCTATCTCAGAATTACTTTCATATTATTTTCATTGATAAACCCTCTATTTTATTACTAACATTTGCCATAATCTTTCTCCTTCCCTTAATTATGCGTTTACATAATGGATTCAACCTTTATTCTGGTATATCTGTTTTTATCAAAATTTTACTATAAGATCATTAATAGCATTATAATATGATCCTTTTTTAATAATCTCATATGTACATAAACTTTAATACTTAACAATTCTGGATATTAAGTGTATTAATGAAGCTTGATTTGGATTCCTTGCTCCTTACTAAATTATGGCCTTTGGCTGTATTTGATTTCTAACTTTTTGGTTTTTATTATATCGTTATTCTTTTCATTAATTAATCTTTTATTTTGGTTTTATTGATCGACTTATTTTTTTTATTGGCAATTGCCACTATTTTATTTTTGCCAACCTTCAATGTCCTAATTTAATTATTATCGACCTATTTTAATTGTTATATAAAGATGATTTTTCTTCTTGTCTTAATAATTTATTGCAGTTTATTTCCATGATTAAATATTTTCTGCATATCATAACCTATGATATCATTTTCTATTGTGTTCTAAATCCTATTAGACTTGTAATACTCTACTTCTATATTAATTTGCAATCTAATATATTCTTTTTTAACTTTGTATTACCTTATCTTTTATGTGCAAGCTTGGCTTATATATTGCCTATTTAATGCAAGGAATTATGCCCTCAAGCTTCTTGATTTTTCCATTCAACCTAAGCTAAGTTTCTTTATCTGATACTGTTTTATTTCCCTCATATATGTGTGCTTACAATTTCTTGGGTTGTAAGTGCTGATGGATGTTTTAAGATCTTACTACATGTGTTTGTATTTATTGAGCTAAGCTTTTGCTCATTTTTCTGATGCAACCATTTAATAATGGCCATGATATATTTCTAAGTATGGCATGTTGATAGATAACCATTATAACTTAATTATATATGTTGCATTTTCTTTTGCTTATTATTTTTTTTGCTATTTAAATTTAGTTTTATTTTTAGACTATATTTTGATCATCTGATTTCAATGGATTTGAAGCTGAACTTATTTCTCTATACTTTTCAAGGTGTTTGATGGTGAAAATTAAATGAAGGTTTAGAATGGTCTAAGGTAATAGTATATAGAAGCCCATTATAGAAAAACATAGATATATCATATCACAACATCTTTAACCTATACAGTGCATATTCATAATAGATTTAACATATCAAAATATTTAGGTAGCATTTGATCATTGCTAACTTTTCCATGTATCATAAAAGTCATATTTTACTTTTATAATACATATAGAGATAGGTCTGCTAATAATAACACATAAAAGATGAGATAGTTGAATAAATCAAACACTGACCTCCTCTAATATTTAAAAATCAATTTGACTTTTAGGATATTAAAGAGAAACTATCTAGAGTTTAGAATGTCACATTTCTTTTTCTTTTAAAAGCTTGTTGAAGATAATGTTTTCTCTGCTAGATAATTCTGCTCCTCTACTGCATTTTCCAATTTTTGTTCTTTGTTGTTTTCCTTTGTTTTATTGTCTTCTTGCTTCTTTACTGCTATTTTCTTTCTTCTTTCTTTCTTACTACTATATTTTTCTTGCTTTAGTTTTCTGCACTTTTCTTTTCTGCTCTCTCTTTTTTGTTTCTTTTATGCTCTTTTTTTTCTTTCTTTTTTTTTGTGTAGTCTCTTTCTACTCTCTTTTACTGCATTTTTCCTTTTTCTATTTTGTTCTTTTTTTATGTCTTTTTTTTATATGTTCTCCCCCTTTATTTTTTACAAATCTGGGTTTTTATAGATTTTTGCAATGTCATTTTTGTATTTTTGATGAATAATAATTTTATTGTTCATTTACAGTTTTATTGCAGATTTTTATTTCACTGTGCATGATTTTTTTTCTACAGGGGCGGGTGGATATGGGTTGGTGGGCTTAGGCTGCTAGACTAGGCTGCAAACTACTAGGCTTAGGCTGCTAGACTAAGTAGCAGACTATTGGGCTTAGGTTGCAGACTGTTGGGATTGTGCTGCAGACTGCTTGGGCTGCTAGACTAAGTAGCAGACTATTAAGCTTAGGTTGCAAACTGTTAGGCTTGGGCTATAGGCTACTGGGCTTGGGCAGTTTCAGCCCAGTAGTCCCTTTTTTTTAATTCTGTAATATTATAAAAATTTTGTAATTTTCTTTAATTAATTTTTGTAATTTCCTTTAATTAGTAATTAGTTTATTTTTATTGTTGTAATTAATTTGATTTTTGTAGTTAATAGTATTTATTTGTTAATGCTATCATTAGTGACTTAATTTTAGTTCCTAATTATATTTAAATAAAGAATTTCATATTACCAATTATTTCATTTAAATATTTTTCGTAATAATATTTGAATAATAAAAATTTAAATCAACTATTTATTATAACATATCAAGTAATATACATATACATCTCATGCAAGCACTAGTAATATAGTATTATTATCAACATCATAACTTATATATGGGAGTAACATATAATAAATCTATGAAATATATTAATCACTTATAAATTATTTAGCTCGGACGAAAATAGGTATCTACATTAACCATCCACCCCTGTTATCCATAAGTTATATGTGTTATCAAATATGGGCAAATAATTAACATGTGATGTAATGAGGTACTAATAATCTAAATTATTTATTGTGTATGTTTACATAGCTTTAAACATTCTATTTTGTGTAATTATATAATTAAAAGAAATAGCATATGTGGAATTATGCATTTTCTCATGCCTATGTCAATGATGAACTTCATATGCTTAGATATAATCTTATACCTTGCTTGTATATATAAATGGATGATTTTACATATATTGTTTTGATTACACAACTATGTTGTCGCTTAGTGCATTGTCTATCGGTGAGAAGCATAGTTAAAGAGAAGGACATTTTCGATTGAAGTCTTGGTGCCATAGCTATCAAGAAGGAGCATTTCCTTTTGGTATATTGTGCACATATGTTTTGTGATGTAATTATATATAAAAGAAATAATATGATATCTAGTTGAAAAAATGGACCTAAAATGTATTTAAATGTGTTTTTATGGTTTTCAAGTGGATCTAACCCTATTAAAGTTGTTTAAAACTGCTTTTATTATATGATATCTCTTCTTGAATTTGAGATTGATGTTTTGTGTTAATGTGTGATGTTTAGACTAATCAGGAGGATCATAGATTATGAGTTTTGATGAGATACTATGAAAAGAGTGTTTTTACAAATTGTATGTTACTATTCAAATTTAGGATAGTGGCCTAATACAGCATTATGTTGCCATATTTTTGGCACAAAGATTCTCAAACTTGAAATGTTACTTTGTTTTGAAAAGTTTTTATTAACCTACTTTTTTAGAAACAAAATGTTTTCATTAAGAATGTTTTAATATGTTTAAATGGGTTTTCTTATGTTGAGTTTTGGATAGCATGTTTATGTGGATACTCCTTAGTTAGGTTCAATGACCAGTTGATGACTAAATTTGGTAAGGGGTGTCATAGGAATTTTTGACCTTTAGTTCATGCTATTTTCTAGTCAATCCAAGCACATCTTGACCACTTTTCAACTTAATGTAAACTTCAGTCACTATTCACTTTGATATCGGCATGAAAAATTTTATTAGTTTAGTGGTCAACACAAATAACATCACTTTCATCATTATTTTACCCACTATAATTTTATGACTAGTGCTCCCCCTCAGCCACTTCAATGTGACCCTGTTACTCAAGAAATACTATTCATGCCTTAGGAAGTACTCTTCACAAAATCAAAATTTTCATATGGTACATAGCGGCTTTGGTCATTTGAGGTCACCCCCGATTAAAAAACTCATTTCCTTTCAATCCTTTTATAACACCCAAAAACCCTAGTTTCATGAGTAGTACTTCTCTAGGAATGAGTAGTGTTTTTTAAGCAATTGGATCACATTAAAGTGGTCAAGGAGAAGTACTAGTAATAGGACTGAGATGGGTAAAATAATGATGAAAATAAAGTTATTAGTAGCCACTGAACCAATAAACTTTTTCATGTTGATATCTAGTGAATGGTGACTTGAGTTTGTATCGAGTTGGAAAATGGTTAAGATGTGTTCAGATTGACCCAAAATTGGCATGACTTAAAGTTTAAAAATTCCAAAAAGTTCAATGGTGTCAAAATCATAATTTTCTAACATCAATCAAAATTTTATTTGAATTTCTTAAAAATGCAAGTGAATAGTTAACTAAGTTACCATTTGCTTTTGGGCTCTAAATTTTAGGTCCTAAATTAAGTATTTCTATAATTTTTAGCACTAAAAGAAGTAATTTTAAAGGCCTTAAAAAATTAAAATAACATTTTAAAAGCTTAAAACATAAATAGGACTAATCTAGACCATCATATTGCCATATGGCATGATCATAGCCGTCCGTGCTCTTAATATAAAAGGGAAAAGGTCACACATGTGCCACATGTGACCATAACCATTCTCCATCCCCATTTCCTCCATGAAGCCAATGCCACCTTATCTTCTACCTCCCTTTCTTTTTTTTTTCTTCATTTAAACCCTAAACTAAATCTCTTTCTGCAAAGTAAACCCCCTAATTTTACCAATACTATCTCCTAAGCATTGTTTTAGTGAGAAAAATGCAAGGGATTACTTAATTTGGGAGATTTTAACACTTGGTGAATAATGACCAAATTTGGTGTAAGTGGTTATTTTTAAAGGTTTCATATTTTTCTAAGGTAGTAATTGATGTTTAAGTGATGAATATGTGCTTAGATTTGAGTTTAGATTTTTGTAGAATTTAGTATGAATTTTGTAATGTGAAAATGTATTATGTTTGTATATAAAGAGAAATAATTGATGGAGAGAGGGAAAGACAAGGCTTGAATGGTGAAATTAGAGTGCTTTTGAGCCTATTGTAAGTGAATTTAATGAAAGTGTGTTGTATATTGCTTAATTATGTAATTAAAGTATATGCACATGTGTATGGAATAGGTGAAATGTGTTTGTATGATTGTAATTATGCATGTTGAATGTGTGCATGAGATAATTAGATGAATATAAGCATGTGTGAGTAAAGAAAGGAATCGAAAATGATGTTTATATGTGTATGGGTAATATGGCTAAATGGTACAATAATGGTGTGTGAATGTGTGCATGAGTGGTTAATGATATATGATGTGTAGATAAGCTCATTGTTAGGTTATAAGTATGATTAGAATAAGAAATTTATAAGAAATATGGTGAATGTGTTCTTTGGTATAATGGCTAAGTGGTAGGCATTAGGACTGCATATGTGTGTATGTATAAGGTAGAGGAAAGGTAAGCTGTGAATAATTATATAGGCATGTGGTAACTATAATTGAAATGGAGAATTATTTATAAATAGAGTCCATGTGCAAGTTAATGAAAAATGAGCACGATAAGTTGTGAAAATGATGTTATGTAACATAAATGAAAATGGTCATTAATGGAAATGGCCAAATGAGGTATTGACTGAGGAACTGTTGATTGCTAAAGTGAGGGACAAATAAAGGGCATATATGTAATTTCTATGGCATGAAATAGAATGTAACAAATAGAATGAAAGTGAGAAGATGACTGTAGTTAAATGAATAATAATTAAAAAATGGAACCATCATATATTAGTTAGACCACTTAATAGATAAGTTGATCGATTAAATATGGAGTTAGTAGCTACTAGTGGCATTGTTCATGAGGACCATTGCCTTTTTATAACCTAGTGTATGGTAGGTGTAGCTATTAAGGTTCTGGATATAAACCCTACACACCTTCAGATATTGAGAGGTCTATGAAGGTTGATCCCTAGTATCCTGACATTAAGAAGTTCATGAGGACTGTCCCTACTATCTGATAGTTTTGGTATTGGGAGGTTTATAAGGGTTGATCCCTGCTATCTTAATGTTGGGAGGTCCATGAGGACTATTTTTACCATTCCAATATTAGGAAGTTCTTAAGGACTATCCCTACTATCGAATGAGTTTATAGTTGGTACTACTATTAAGGTTCATAGCATAGGTCATTGCATAAGTTTATATTCCATTATCTAGTGTTTAAAGATTTATCTTTTGAGTATAGGCCTAATGATGAAATGGATGGTATAATATAATATTCCCAAAAAAAAAAAGAATTAGTGTTATGATTTAAATGGGAATAAAATAATGGAAGAACAAATTAAGTTAGATTAAATGTAACTAATAACATGATAATTTAGATATACAATGGCATGTGTAAATAGAACAAATAAATGGTAACATGTAATTGATGATATGACAATTAGGTATGATCATGATGCTTTACATGTTGGTTTGTGATACAATGCATGTTTCATTAAATTCATCACTAAGCATATGCTTAGCATGTCAATTTTTTGATGTGTAGGTTAAAGATAGTAGATTGCAACTTAGCCTCAAGAAGTAATGTAGCAACTAGCCTACGAGCAAGGTATATCTTTTGGTACTTTATATATATAGTCTTGTTTAGTGGCACTCATGTATATAAGAAGGTTAGGCCTAGCCATGCAAAAATAACCTATTGTGGTTTGTAAATATATAAGCAAGTAATATGATGTAAATGCTTATGAGATGTATGACTTATGCATGCTTAGATTTGATAATGTGATGATTGAGATAACTGTATGAGATAGGGCTAATGAAAGTATTCTAAAGGATCAAAAGGATCCATGATGATGTGATGATGTTATGGATTATTATAAAATTATTCTTTTTGCAAGTTCAAATTTTTGGTTTTTTACCCAAATAGCCATTATGCTATCGAATTTTTGTTAAGGCATTATCCGTAACTAATTTAGTAAAATAAGCCCATATACATATAAATGAAAAATTTTAATTTACATAATCCTAAAAGGCTTTTTAAAAAGAGAATAAAATCGGGTAAGGAGTGTCACACCATTATTTGGATTTTCCATTCCAATCCATCTCTATAAATCCATTTTCACCCTAAATTGCATTTAGAAAAATAATACATCATCATACTTAGCATCCTAAGGATATTCTTAGTCTTCGATAGAAAGTGAACAGAAGGAGAAAGCTAAACCATCTTTATAATAGCAGTAGAACTTTTCCAGTATAGTGTCATTCCTCTTAGCACCCTTCTCATTGATGGTTCCATCAATGTTTTCCTCTTTCTTCTTTTATTATAGTTCAATATCTCTTCCCCTTTTTAATAGAAAATTTTCACTTTTTCCTTGTTGTTCGACCTTTGGACTCGAAAAACCTGACTTCAATCTTTCAATCGATAGCTGATCACTTTATATCTTTATTCTCTGCATCTCTTCTTCTCTTTCTTAATTAAGGCTATACACTTAGAACCTCAAAGAAACCTTTGATATTTCTTAGTTCTCTTTAGGTTTTAGAGCCCAAAAGTATCTTTTCTCAACCTTTGAGGATAGAATTTTCTTTAATTTTCTTAGGAATCTTAGACTCAAAATGTGCCTTCCTTTCCTCTCTTTTATTTCTTTTCTTTGACTTGGTGGCTTGATACAAAGATAAGAGGAGTTCAAGTCTCATTTCTTTTTGTTAGCAATATTCTCTATAAGTCCTTGTATATGTGTGTATATGTCTACATGCACACACACACACATACATACATAAATAAATACATACATATGTGTGTGTGTGTGTGTGTGTGTGTGTGTGTGTGTATGTATATGTATATGTATATGTATGCTTCTTAGCTTATTATAGGGTCCTGTCCAATCACTTAGTCTCTATAATTTGTTTAATAGCCTCACTTATAACTTCCCTTTTCTCTTATACACCAAAAATCGAGGCGTTACAATTATGCTATTAGATCTTCAACTTAATAACCACGAATAATTTAACCAATATATGATTTTAGTAAGCATATGATTTTGAAGTTTTATGATGATAAGTTAACATAAAAGTTTTTAAAGTAATAAAAATTAAAGTAAGGTCATTTTTATTGTATGCCATTCCTCATCATGATCCATAAGTGGGTCGAGTGAGGGGTGCCTATTTAGTAATGTCATAACTTGATTTAGGCATTCTTAGTGTATAAAGATTATATGAATGCCACAAGTTTATGATCATGTGTGGTATAAGTGTCTACTATTAGGATGCAACAAGTTGTTTCCTTTAAGTTTGTAGAACATGGGTATCATGAGTTTCCAAAACCTCAAAAAGAAGTAGAGGTAGAAGGTGGTTTGAATTGACACATTATGGTTGTGGCTAAAGTGAAGGGTTAACTAGTATATAAAAAGATTTTATCAAAAAAGGGTATAGTGCTAGTAGAATAATCTTACATAGGTGGAGATTCATTGATGTTAAATAACTAAAAAGTACATGTAAATGTATCAATAAGATATAAAAAGTATGGTGTTGGTGGACTCAAATCTAAGAAGAAGTATTCGAAGTTATAAGAGTTTAATGATTTGGTGTACCTGTCAAAATTTCCCTAATATTAGGGGCAATTATTTTTAACGCCTGATAAATGGGGTTTGCATATGCATTATTACATATGTGAAATGCATTATGACATATGAGCTTATTATAAGAACATGTATAACATGTTAAAGTATCATTATCACTGGTATTATAATTTATGCAAAATCACATCACATTTTCATATATACATATTACCCTGATTGAATGGGAACTTTGATAGAACACACATATACAAGTGAATGATGTGAGAAAGGATTGATAAAGATGTGATGAACTCTACAATGGTTAAAGATAGAAAGGAACAAAGAAAAGAGTTATATACATGTACACTGATGGAACTAGTTATATAATGATGTATATGACAAAGAATATTATTAAGATAATCATATAAGATTGATGACTTTGTTGTTTAGGATCTATGGAATGGAATACTTATAAGATTTGATCTAAACAAAAAAGGCTAGAAAGAGTGAGTGAGATGGGATTGGATAACTAGAAATGGATATGTTAAGATAGAAAGATAACAAGACTTCAAAATACAAATGCTTAAGCATCATGAACCCCTATGACATTCTTTCAAAAATAGGAAGCAAAGGAAGTATGAAAAGTTAAGTTCATGAATGATCATGTGAGAAGTTTAAATTGTATAATGATACAAAGATAAGAAAGGACATTTAATGTCAACAAGAAATAGAAGTATGAACGCAAAAGGAATAGAGAGAAAATACAAGTCAATGGAATAGAGTATAATAGGACCTTAAGAATTTCACAAACAAAATTATTTTAAGAGGGGAAGAAATGTAACACCTAAAAATCTCGACATCGTGATTAGTAACTTCTAGGATATGGATAGTACTTTTTCCATGGGCAAATAATACATGTTATAAATAAGCCATGGGTAAAATTTGGCTTGAAAATAAGGAATTTTTAATAGTCAACAATGAATAATAAAAATGCTGAGGAATAGTACTTCTTAGGATGTTAATAGTATTTTTTAAAACCTAGATTACACTAATCTGACTTGAGGGAAATATTAATTATAACAATATTTTGGAAAATATGAAGTGGAAATGAAATCATTAAGGAGATTTAAATTAGTAATAAGACATTCATGGCACTCTAAACTGAATAATAATGTAATTAGAAACTGAACCAAAAATACAACATTTTTGCTCAATTAACCTAGGAGTTTCACAACTTGATACTTAAAATATTCTAAGGAGTCCAATGGAATTGGAATTGAAATTTCAAATATCATAGGAATCTTATAAAAATCAAACAAGGAAAATTTATTCATTTTTGTGACACCCCTTACCTGATCTGGATGTCAGCCGATCACCGAGCCCGACTAAGGTGTGCACGTATATTGACATATCCAAATTCATTTATTAAATTACTTGTTATAAAACATTATTATTAAAGCATTATATGTGAAATTATGAGTTTAGAAAAAAATTTTCAAACAATGTTACATATTCAAAAATTAGAAATTTTTGTGCCAAATTTTCAATAGCATAACAGCTATATTAAGCATTATCCCAAATTTTTTATTAGCAACTTACATAAGAAAATTCACTTCTATAATCAATTCACACACTACCATAACTCCGTATGATCCTCTAATCACTCTAACAACACACAACTCAAACAAAAGATATCTCAACCTTAAGAAGAGATATCATATAATTCAACATACAAAAAACCAGCTTAAAAAGGTTTACAAACATAAAATCCAAAAAGTAACATCTAATTTCAACTTGAGGCCCAAACCCTTACAAAACACATTTAGGCACTACCTATACATCACAACTATTTTACATATATAGTTTTTACCAAAAGAATAACCTTCTCTTGATAATTCTTGATGTCCCAAGGCTTCAAGTAACAAAAAGTCTTTTCATCTATACGTCATAAGTAAACAACATGCTAAGCAAATGCTTAGTGGTGTAATCAAAATAACATGTGTTAATTATGCATTTTAACATAATATAGGTATATGCCATTCATTTACATGCATAACTAATTTATATAATGCATAACATTCATGCAAATAGTGATATGCCACATTCTTGAACAATTGTCATACATCATGCACAATACTATACATATCACTCATATATGGCAAACAAACATATAAAATTAATAAATCATCAAATTGAGCTATTTTTAACCCAACATACACTTAAATATCATAACTTACATAATGAGTTGATTTTAGTTATTTGCCTATTGTCTTAACTTAATCCCATGGGAATAACCCCAAACCTATGGATAATGGGATCATACCTTATGCAGTGGCCCATATTTTAGACCTTACGGCCACTACACCATCATAAATAAAATTGTGCGGTGCCTATCAAGACTTATAAGGCTACACCTGTATATGCTTGTGCAGTGGGTCCTACAGGACCTTACAGTAGCTACACATATAGAGATCTAAAGATCTTAGCATAAATCTATAGGTAAGACTAAAAGTGAACCTTGGATCATATTCTAGGCACAAAAGTGCTCTAATAGCTACTATAACTTCTAGCTGACTAGTCATTTTTTCCATTCCTAAGTTATTACATCTCATGGGCTAAAAAAGTTATGTTTATTTTCACCTTATTAACTAAGCTTAATAGTTTTTAATTTACTTATTTTATCCATTGAATGACTAAAATAGCATAATTTCATTAAAAACATCATTTTTAGCAATCATGCTCATTTTAACATACATTATGCAATTTTTGTGCCATATGCACAACAATTCACCATTTCCATCTCATTTATGGATTTTTTACATGTATTTTTCAAACATACATACATTTAAGGTCATAAGTCCATTTAGGACATTTTATGTCTTTATGTTCATCAAATTTCTCATTATATGCCATAACTTGTTTTAAAGAACTCTTTAAAGCTCATCTTGGTTTAGGACATGTTTTAGTCATAAACCTTATTTCTTCATGATATTAATCGCATTTGTAATCTATATAATGAGTAAAACATGTATACATTTCAATGTTCACAATTTATAACTCATCATGCATATGCACTATTACAAGGCCATTCAATTATACAAGCTCACCGAGGCATATTTAATGTTCATCATCAAACATGTTACCTAGCTATATTCAATGACATATCCACACACAATTAGAGCTTCAAGCACTAAAATTTATAAGTCACATACCCATGTAGGAATTTTGGCCACTAGGCTATAACATTCATTCTTCATTAGCTATTTATGTTAACATACACAAATACAATGTTTTCATTTCCACTCATTCGGCCATCCCTATAGCACAACCTTAAATACCATATTATCCTTATTTAACACCTAAAATGCCATCATTTCATCATAATTCATGACATAAAACTTAATGCCAAGCATTAATCTACCATTATCCATGATACACACATATATAGCCTTTTATGCACATATTAAAGCAATTTAAGCCGAAATAACTACACCTATATTTGGAACTAGGTCTCATTCGGTCAATACCTCAAGAACACTTACAACTAGTCTATAAACTATAAAACATACAATAACTCATATTAAGCATGCTTATTACTGCAAGGTAATACATATAAGCATATTTTGGGTCATTTTTCCATAATGTGCACAAATAGCATAATTTAGGCATTTTCCTTTTCTAATGCTTTTTCTTGCTTCCACACACCCATAAATATGTCAAATAAATGAATTAACTTAAAATTAGGCTTATTAATTCAAATTATTCTTATTTAACCTTAATTACTAAATTAAGCCATTTTAGTCTCATTATGTTCCATATTAGGTACAATATGCCACCTTAAGCTTATTTTTCACATCCACTTCATTCCAATTCATTCTCATCATTTAAACATATTGACATACTTATAATAGGCCATACAGCCTA
>CANXYI012286884.1:0-11978 GCA_948208565.1 Hura crepitans | reverse complement strand
TAAATCAAGAATTTATTTAATTCAATTTATTTTTTTGATGATATGTAACATATATTTCTAGAAATATAAAATCTAATCATATTTAATTTTATTTAATTAAAATTTTCTAAACAGTTGATCACAAGAATTAAATTCAAGTTGACTAGGAAATCATTTGCAACTTAAACTATGGAATCGATCCAAACCATTCTATATCAGCTCTTATAGACATTAAAATATTTGTGGATTAGTAATGATCAATTTTATCTAAAAATTTTCCCTTGAAAGCCATGAAACTAATGGAAAACCAAAGTGACATAATCGGACCATTTACCAAACCAAAATTATGACAATCTTGACAATTAAGTGAGTTTATCAATCAAATTGATGTTCAAATGAATTTTACCATTTAGAAACATTTAATTAACATCATATATATCATATATATATGAAAAATTAATTCTATAATTTTTAGAAATCAATAAACACATCATATGCGACCAATTTGGCTAAAATAATTTTAATCGTAGAGTTCGATTTAATCATTTTCTAAAATATTTTAATTTTTAATTTTTAATTTTTATGCACATATAATATGAATCCAAATCACATTTTAATTAATCATATAGCATATTAAATCATTCAAAAATCAATTTAATCAAATTATGCACACAAAATTAAAAATAGCTATCCTCTTTATGTGCATAGGAGGATTTCCTCCTTGCTAATTAGGCCACTTAAATGCATAAAATAGGAAAAATCCAATTTTAACATGACTAAAATTCATATTTAATCACATTAAATTTAAACAATCAAAATTAGATCAAAGCACATAGATCAACCAAAAATACACAATATCACATATCATGCATATCAACCATAATCACAATTTCAATTGATTTTAAATCATCTGAGAACTAGGCTTTGATACTAGTGTTGATTTTTCTCCAACATACACAGTATAAAAATTAAATTTTTGAGAGAAACTAACAATGATAATGGACCCAAATAATTTAAAATTCTTCATAAACATTAAATCTAGTAGCATTTCATGATTTACTATAAAGGATGACAGTAGATTCCTTTCATGAGCTCTTCACACTAGGTTGTTGCAAACCAAAGTGATCCTCTTTAAGGAACACCTCTAATGTAATCCATAAAAGATGTTTTTAGAAGAGATATAATTCTAGGGGCTAGTAGGAATTACAAGTGGATGGAGGAAGAAAAAGAAAAACATGTGTGTTTAATTGTTATATGTGAAAATTCTATAGCAGAATGTATCCTTGTGGTGGCTGCTATAATAAGGCTTATTTATATCATAAATAAACCCTATTTAGGTCATATTTTAACACTTAAAATATTATTTAAGTTGGACCAAAATGGACCCATCAATTGGGCCCTTTTTTGTCCTATGCGCATAAGCCTTTTAACGGGCTTATGTGCCATCTACTTTAGTCCCACTTTCATTAATCCTATCTAGCACTCCTTGGCCCAATTTTAGATTAATAATTACCCTAACTTAGGGTCTTTTAAACCTTTTAAAAGCCCATAAAAAATTATATGCAAGAACAATTAAACATTGGACTCAACAAGGCCTAAGTCCAAAAACCCTGATTTTCCAAAAACTTTTATTTCCTGGACATTTCATTTGCAAGTGGGCCCTAAGACCATTTGCTCATTTTTTTTTCTTAATTCATCTTCTAATGATATCTAATATCATTAAAACATTCAATCTCATTGAATCTTCCTCCAACTCCTTTTATGTGTGCGACCCTATGGGTTTATAGAATAACTTGGCAGTATATAATGAATTAGAATTCTAGTCCAATTGGAACTTTATAGATTTAATCTTATTGAATTAATATCAATTCACCAATTAACATATCACTTGTATACATGTTAAGAGAGGTATCTATCCATGCATTATGAATACCCAAGTGCTAAAAAGTCAAGTGGTTTGACTTAACTCTTCTATATATAGTTATTGTGAATTGAATTCATTTCATCATCATTTACCTCATCTAGTTTTGAGAATGGACTTGTGTCAACTCATAGCTCAACTAAGTATGTCTAATTATGCCTTGAACATATTGTTCTAATAATTTCACCTTTATTCCAAAAATACCCTTAGTGAATCCCATTCACACATGGCACTTTATTCTAGTTAGAGATTCTCGAATATAGGTTACTAATCAGATTTGTGAGATAAACTCCCCACTATAATCTGGCATGGTGAATCCTTTATTAATTACTAACCTATCTTCAAATATGTTATGCCATACCTAAACACCTCACTCTGTATACTTTTTATTCGATGTAACAGTTTTGGAGTCAAAGTATATCACTCCATATTAGTGATCTCAAGTCTTAGGATACTTACACTACTGATATGATGAGATAATTTCACTGACATAGATTAAGTGTCCACATAAAGATCTTATGGTAGGTCTCTGATGTACTTACTTCCTAAGTAAACATCCACATGTTAACTCTAAGCATCTATATGCTTACAACTTGTGAGAACTATAGCTTGATCCAATCATAAAGTATAACATGTGTTGATCATTCTGCATTAACAATATCATGTCTTGTTAATACTATGATCAATGATATTTATGTATATCACATTTGCTTGCAATAAGAATCTCATATCATGAACACTTCATGATTTCCTCTACACTATGATTATATATCGTGGACTTTATGACATGGTTTAAGACATTGGAAAAAATTATAAGTAATATATAAAAGTACCATGGTATAAAGAGAAATGCCTTATAGTATGATTTCATAAGGTGTAAATACATGAAAACTCCCCTGTTACATAAGCTCTAAGGCATAATTCTAACATGATAACCCCTTGCAACTAACCTTGCTTTATAGGTAACATCCTCTTTTTTTTGTCAGTCTTCTTTTTTAAGATCCATTTGCACTAAATTGGTTTTATACCATTAGGAGCATTAACTAAAGTCCACACTTAGTTGTTATAGATGGATTCCATTTTGGATTGCATGGCTTTCAACCATAATTTTATTTTTTAACTCTTCAAAACCTCTTTATATGTTAAAGCCTCATCCTCTTTTACTAAAATCCCATCACTGTTCTCATCTATGAGAAATCCATATCTCTAAGAGCATTACATATTCTAGTAGAACATTTAAGAAATTGTGTTTCCACAGGTTCTGCTATTACATCATTATTATGTGTAATAAGCTTAGGATCAGTCAGTTCATCTACCTCTATTTGTGGATCTTGAATTTTATTAAGTTTGACTCTACTCCCACTATCTTCCTTTAGGAGAAACTCTTTCTCTAAGAAGATAGCATCCTTTGAAACAAACACTTTTGTTCCAAAGTGTTGTAGAAATAATATTAAATAGACTTCTTTAGAAATCCCACAAATAAGCACTTATCAAATTTAGCGTCAAGCTTATCTAATACCACTCTTTTCACATAAGCAAGCAACCCCATACATTTAAATTTCTTGTTACACCATATCTCATATGGAGTAACACTAATTAACTTAGATACAATTCTATCTAATAGATAAATGGTAGTCTCTAGTGCATAACCGCAAAATGATTTAGATAGAGCTATAAAACTCATCATAGATTGAACCATGTCTAACAAGGTTTAATTTCTCCTTTTAGATTATGTTATAGTGTATATGGAAGAGTCCATTAAGATAATATGCTATTATCTCTATGATAAGTCTAAAACTCTTGACTTAAGTATTCTCCACCTTGATCTAATAGAAGTGTTTTAATACTTTTATCAAGTGATTTCTCAACTTCATTTCTAAATTTTTTGAACTTTTTAAAGGCTTCAGATTTTTACTTCTTAAGTATACAACCCATATTATAATGCCTAAAAATTCTAAGGTTATGAATAGTACTTCCTAGGACATGAATAGTTTTCTTGAGACCTAGGTTACACTAAAGCAACTAGATAGAAGTATTAATCATAATAAAATTTTGAGCAAATTTTGGAACAAAAATGAAGTCATTAAGATAGCTAAAACAAGCATAAATATTTTACAGTAGTGTTGTGTGAATGTTACCTAGTTAAAGCTAAGTCATAAAATATTTTGTTTTTGCTCAAATAGACTCTAGATTGATACAATATAATACTCAAAGATTTCAAAGAGTCCATTAGAATTGGAATTTGAATTTTTGAATATCAAAAAGTATTTCATAAAATTGGGCAAAGATAAAAGTATCATTTTTAATAGATTTTTCTTAGTTTTTGAGCATAGATTAATAGAGGCTTTTGAGGCATAAATCATATTATTTTATGGAATTGAAATAGATGTAGATTGATGGATTAATTAAGGAGAAATAATGACTAAAAAAGATAATAGAAATAGGGATTAAATGGTGGCCATTATATTAAGTGGAGGAATAATCTAAGCCATTAGATTAAATGTCTCTATAAGAGGTCAAAGACTTCCTATTCTTGGTCAAGCCTATGATGTTCATAAGTAAAGGCTCTATGAACAGTACCTCTGAGGCTTAAAAAGTGTGCTCAGAGTCTCGAGTCATTTTCATAAGGCTCGAGAAGGGGCATACTAATCATGAAACTTTGACTAGCCGTAAAATGATAAAAATGACTTAATTCAAAAATTTAGTAGAACCAATAAACTATTTTAAGCCAAAATCTAGTGAGTCGTAGACTCAAATGGACTCAAGCTAGGAATGACCTAGGATGTGCCCAAACATACTTGAAAATGTCATACTCTATAGGTCAAAAATTCCCCTAAAGCCATTAGTGAAGGAATTTTAATTTTTTGAGTTCTTTTGGTATTTTTTAAAATTTCCCAATTTTCCTCGATTGTCTAGGAATTAATTAACTGACTTGCCTATGGAATTTTGCCTTGAAATTTTATGAGGCCTTAAATAGGCTTAATTAAGGATTTTTAGAACAAACATAATGATTTTTAGAGGTCCAAATGAATTTTTAAAATTGCCCGAAGTTGCAACTGAAACTTACCATTTTCAAGATGCTCAAGTGACACATGTCACCACTGAAGCCACCTTAGCCCCACTATAAATATATCAAATGGGCACATGAACTTCCATTTGGCCATTCCCCCTCTACCTTATCTTTATTCCTCATTTTCCCTTCTCTATATCCTAATGCCTCCTTCATTGGAATGCCACAATTTTTGCCACCAATAGCCACTAATTCCACCCTATTCTTCCACTAAAAATCACTTTAAGTAGTTAAGAATTAATTCTTAAAGGCTTTGGACACCATTGGTGCTCATAGAAATTAAGAAAATTCATTCTAGTTCAAGTGTACATAAAGGGTGGTAAGGAATTCAAAACATGGTGTAAGTAGTTTCTTTCACTTTTTATTTTATTTCTAAGGGGATTCCATCATTCTAAGAACACCTATGTTCATAGATTTTCAATTGGAGGCATATAAAATTTTTCATGAATTTTCTAAGTGAAATAGGTGTGTATGTTAGCCATGGAGGAAAAGATGTACAATAAGGGAAATAAAGCTTCTTTGTTGTAGGAAAGGCTTTAAAAGTAATATAGGTATGTGAATTTGATTGAATAAAAGCATGCCTTGTTAATTTTTGATATGGTTTGTCATGAATTAGTGTATGGAAGTTCTAATTTAAACATGTATAGTGTGGAAATTGTTGATGCAAGCTTAATTTTATGTTGGTTGTGATTAATTTTGATGATTAGTATGTTAATTTAGGGATAAAATACATGTATGTTAAAGGACATGATTTGACCGAGAGGTGTGGTTTGGGGTCACAGCATAGGGATAGTTGGTACGGCATGTGTATATGGTGGATATTATGATGTATGATGTGTACACCACGGGAATGAGTAATAGGTATGCATAATTAACGAAAATATGTATGAGTATGGATATTTTATGGTATGGCTAAGAGGTTTATTGAGGTACTTTAGCATGTAGATTAGGTGTAATGCATGTATGCATAGGGTATATGATGGGAAATAGTGTGGTTGGCATGGAAATAGATGTGTATGTGGTGAATTTGATGAAATAAAACATGTATGTACGTGTTAAATGTGTGGCCAAGGCATGTATATATTGTGTCATGGCATGGCATGTGTGGTTGAGACATGTGTATGGTGTGTTATGGCATGGTATGCATTATATGTCATGTGTGCATGTGTGTGTATACTAGAATGATAATATATGACATGTACGTGTGATGAACTATGTAAAAATGCATGTGTATAACCATGAACAAGCCATGGTCGAGAGGTATGTATGCCATGGTGTAACATGGTAGGTATGGTATGTTATGGTAATGTGATATGCATGAATGGCATGATATCATGAGCATATGATGTATGGCATGGAATATGTGAAACCATGAATTGAAATATGGCATGTATTATGACAAATTAATATAAGAAAAAGGGATTAAGAAATGGCTTGAAACTTGATTGTAAGGCATAGGTAAAAGTGACCTATAATTGTGATAAATAATGGCAGGAAATGAAACATGAATTATAGACTTTGTGTATTTGATTTTAATGGCAATGTTAGGTCATTATTGTTGCATTATTTGGTTAAATAGAATGAAAGTACTTGTGCCCTAGAATGGCATGTCAATGTGGCTTGAAATTGACATGGAAAAATGCCTAGTAAACATTGGAAAATAACCCGTAATAGTGTACTGGAATAAAAGAAATGACCTATAACTATCATGTAAAATGTACCTATGAGAATGGCATATACTTAGGACTTATAATGGACATATAATAGGGCTTGGATTGTGACATAGAACTAAGTCTAAAGTGGACTTGTAAATGCCTAAGTAAAAGACCTAAAATTACCTTTTTTAAAAAATTGGACCTATAATTGTCTAGTAATAAAACTGACCTGTAATTGTCCGGCTAAAATTGGACTATAGAAATTAAATAATAACTATCTATTAATGGGTCATAAATATTTTAAAATGGTGTTCAGTAATAAAATAAACATAAACAAGATATAGTTGGCCTATTAGTTAGACACCCACTAGATGGCTTAACTAGTTAACTAAGGATTAGCAGCTGCTAGATATTTGTCTATTTATCATACCAGGCTAGTGTAGTGGTCAGGGTCCATAAGATGGGCCATTGTACTATGATATGGTATTGATATTATTGTTTATTTATCAAACTAATCTAGAGCAATAATCAGGCTCTATAAGATAGGCCACTACACTATGTTGTTGATATTATTGTCTGTTTATCATACCAGGCCGATACAGCGGTTAGGGTCTACAAGATAGGCCACTGCACTACATTATGGACAATATGACTTGATTTTATGATAATATGTTTATTTGTCTATTTATCAAACAAGGCTGGTACAGCAGTCGGGGTCCACAAGATAGGCCACTACACTAGGGCTAGTACGGAGCCCAAGGTCCAAAATGCAAGACCATTACACAGTTTGAGTTTCTTCTTACTCCAATGTCTGAAAGTGTAGTCTACCTAGTTAGGATTGCTAAATAAATTAAATATTTCATTGGATAATAGATAACTATAAATCATGAATTAATGATAGTCTATAATGGCATAGGAATAAATAACTAAATTAGAAGACTAGTTTATAAAATAATATTATTTTATAACATGGCTATTATGTATTACACCTATGCATCCATGGCATGTCTATTTCATCTGTGTGCTTACTGTGACCTATTTTTATTATTTTAAATTCACCACTAAGTTTTATACTCAATGTACTAGTGTTTCGATGCGCAAGAAACAACAAGTAGTGGTCTAGCCTCGAGTTTTATTTAGTGTAGCAATAAAGACATTGAAGGGTATGAGATTTTATATTTTAATGGTTTTAGTAGGCACTCATGTAAATACTATAGGGTATGGGTTCAACTAGCTTAGAAGCTACTAGTGTATATGATTATAAGTAAAATTAGTGATGTATAAATAGGGCCTTTTTATTTGCATGTTTAATTTATTTCTGATTTTGATGTTTTAGGCTTGAGGCCCTATGTGATGATTAAATGTCTGTGATGCATATAGTAATGATAGTGAAGGATCAAAAGGGTCTAGAGGGTTACAAGAGATGTGGTTAAGGTTTTTAAAAGTGTTTTCCATATGTCAAAATTTTAGGATATCACTTAGGTAGCTATTGTGCTGCCCAAATTTCTACAAAATCTATAATGAACTATCAAATGAATTTTTAGGTTAAATATATCTTGAACAGTGATGTCAAAGTGATATATAGAGGATTTAGGCTATATAAGTCTAGATAATGAAAAATTTATAAGTGTTAAATGATTGCGAGTCTAGATTAATTTCAGGATGGGTACCTAGTGGGAAGTGCATCGCATATTAGGTTTCTCTAGGAATCTAGTAGGCGGTGTCATAGAACAAAGAATAATGTCTTTTTCCTTCCACATTAATAAGTCGATGGCTTTTAGCTCACACTCCCCACCATCTTTTCTTCTCTTCACCTCAAATCCTCCCTCAATTCACCATCTCAACCCAAAATACACTTTTCCAAAGCCTCTAGATGCATTCAAAAGCAAGAGAATCAAGTTAGATTAAAGGATTTCATGGTGAAAGTAAGAGATGAATAGTAACCCTCTTTTAATATAGTAAGTTTTTCAAGGTTTTATATTTTTCTTCACTTTATTAGGGACCCAAGAAGACATATATTAAGTTGGTTTTGAGTTTCTAAGCTTATGTGATTTTATATGGATTTTTTAGTTTATGTCTATGTTATAGAGAAAATTGATCAAGGGAGGGAGAAAGGCAAGGAAAAGGTTTAAAGAAGCCTTGTGGTGTAATTGAACTCTTTTTGTATGTGTAATCAATTTAATATATGATGTTTTTGAAAACTCTAAGTTGAAGTGTGTATGCATATGTACATCACTTATGGATTATGATGTTTGATGCCTTGTAATTGTGTTATGAAGTTGTATGGATATGTAATCTTATGCTTATTATGAATCATTAATGATGTTAAGTACATGTCAATGGTGGCTAAATGGTCCTTTGTGTGTGCCTTGAAGTTATTAAGTCTAATTATGCTATATATATGTGTGTGTTAGCTTGTGATATGAGGTTATAATTATGCATAAGGTTATGTTAGATATAAGAGAATGGTTAATTTTAAGTACAATTCATGTTATGGCCAATGCTTTTTTTATAAGCCTTAACATGTTATATGTGAATATAGCTTAACATTGATTATTTAGGTTATGTAAATGATGGAATATGTATGTTAGTAATTATATGGATGAGTATAATGCAAGTTTGAGAATGTGGCCTTTGTATGTTATGGTTAACCAAATGATTAAATCAGTAACATGATGGACTTAATATGTTTGAATGATGAGTTATGCTATTTAAACCTAGATTATATATGTAGTTGGTTATATAAGTAATATTTGTATGGATATGATAATGTATATAGAATATAAGTGATAATATTTATTTTTATGACAACACGTAGAAAAGATTGATGATAGAAATGGTTTTCTTATATTCATTAGTGGCATATAATAAATTAAAGAAGGATGGATATATGTATTTAGCCAAAAGACTCTTGTTGTGGCCAAATGGTCTAGTATGGAATGTTTAAAAATTGCCTTCTATAATACATGAAATAGCTATGTTATGATAAAACATCTTAAGAAGAAAGAATGATCTAATAATTATGGTTTGAGAAATACTCTTGATAAAGCTAGTATGCATAAGAAGTTGAAAAAGCTATATATAATGACAAATGCAATTATTGATATGATGACCTACGAACAAATAATACATGAAATGTGAAAAAATGGGTATAATTGATCTAAGAACTTTGCTTTTTCCCTAAGGTCATGTGTTGACCTAATAATAAGTAAAACTTACTTTAAATTACTTAAGACAGTGAAACATAAACAAGTATGGTGATTAACCCATACTATAAAACAACCTAGATTTGATAGGTTGGCCAATCAACTAGGGATAGATAGCTATTGCTAGGGTATTGTGGTGCCTATTTAAGCTAGTGTAGTAGTCGTATAGATCTAGAGAGCCACTACACATAACTTAGGCTAGTACAGTAGCTGCATAGGTTTACAAAGCCACTACAGACATCTAGGCTGGTGTGGCAGCTATATAGGTCTATGTGGGCAAGTACACATGTTTATATATCATCACATATATATACTAGTACAACAATTGGATAGGTCTAAAAAGGGCACTATACACATCTAGGCTATTGTAATAGCTAGATTGGTCAAGAAAGGCCATTACACATACTTAGTTTAGTGCAGCAGTCATATAGGTTTAGAGAAGCCACTACACATATTGTGGTTGGTGCAGTAGTAGTATAGGTCCTTAAGGGCCACTTCATAAACATACAACTTATTTGGCTAAAGAGTCTTGTTATCTAGTTTTAGGAAGTTGTATCTTAAGTATGGGCAAAGCAAAATACTTAGATAATAATGCTTAATAAGAATGAGATAAATGATTTATGAACATGGATAGTAAGTGATGAAGTAATGATGTTTATTAGATTGACTATCAGCTCGTATGTATGAATATGATTTTGTGATGCTATGTATACCATTGTCTACATTATCTTTATTCTAATGTATAATGTTATTGGATATGAGACCTTGACAAAATGATAAAGTATGCGCTTGTATTATGATGATGATGATGATGATTGTGAATGTTGAGCTTATATGTATGTACATAATCTCTTTATGTCATTAATGCTTTTGCATATGATGTACATGACATAAATGTATGAATGTAAGAATGCATATGGATACATATATTATATTGATTGCACCACTAAGCATATCACTTATAGCATCATTATTTGTTGTGCATAGGTCAAAAAAACTAATTAAAGATAAAGAATCATTTTTGGAAGTGAAGATCAAGACAATATCTCTTTTGGTATTTTGATATCTTTGTATATATTATGTGATGTACATGTTATGGTCACTCATATATTATATAAAGAAACTAGATCTAAACATATTTTGTATATGGTTTTGTAACTCCTATAAATAAGCTTGTAAATATTTTTAAGTATTTATGAATGCTTTTATTTTGTATGATATCATTTTCTTTTGTATGAATTATGGATCTTGAGATTGTGGATTTTAGACTGATCAGAAGGATCATGGAGTTAAGGTGTGATGTGTGATTGATATAGAAGTGTTTATTAGTGCATATTACTATTTAGGATAGTGTCTCAAACAGCCATTAGGCTACTAGATTTTTGACATAATGACCCTAGTAGGTTACCTACTAAAACGATTTCTAATAATTCATATTTTTATGAATTTTATAAAGTGTTAAACTAAGTTTCATAATAAGGTTTTAAATTGTAATGGTTTTTTATAAGTTCAGATATCAATTTATGTGTCACTCCTCATTTAGTTTTAATGACCTAATCGAGTAAGTGGTGATATTTAGTGGTATCAGAGCTTTAGTTTAGGCATTCCTTGGTACATATAGGTTATATATATGATTGCCTTAGGTCTAAGATCTTGTATCATAGGCTTATAATATATTATTTCTCTTATAAATCAAAGATGATACTTATACACCATAAAGTGGTAAGAAAGTCGAGGGCCATGCTCTAACTATAGTTGGACAAAAGGCAACCAAGACTGAGATAGTGACTCCTTGTGATGCTTGGCATACAGCTCAAATAGCATAAACACAGGTAGCCCTACTCTAATAGATGGTAGATCAATTAAGGTAAGCTACAACTATTGTTATTCCACCTCCTCCACTAGTATAACCATCACTAGCTTCATAAGCTCTTCAAAAAAACATACTTAGAAAGAGTTAAAAAGATAGGAGCTTAGGACTTTATAGGTGAGGAGTTAGATGATTCTACTAAGTTAGAGTATTGGCTTAAGAGAATGGTTAGGATTCTACAACAACTCAGATATACCCCTAAGGAGAAATTGATTTGTGCAACATCTTTGCTATAAGAGGAAGCCTTTAGATGGTGGGATGCTTTGATAGAACATAT
>CANXYI012286832.1:0-10951 GCA_948208565.1 Hura crepitans | reverse complement strand
TAAATAGGAAGTTCACTCTTCTAGAAGCTTTTTGTCAGCAAGTCCATACGGACCTAGGCTTTGGGTGCACCTTGGTAGTTCATAGGCCTTAGGCTTAGTTTTAGGTTGAATCTATATTTAATCCATGTGAACATAGGCTTTGGCATGTTCGGGTAGACCTTAGGCCGTGGGCTTACCATTCTAGGCTGGGTTTTGGTTAGTTAGTGAGAACTTTATAGTATTAGGTCCGGACGAACTTATGCCATGTTAGTGTGTGTGGACTTGGTTTTAGGCTACTTGCATGATTGCTTGAGCCTATCTTTAGTTATCATTAGAGGCCCAAAAGTAGAGCATCTACATCGACAATCTTGTTTAGAATCTAACTGTACCTTGCATAGCCATCCATGAAATTGAACATCCTTGCAATAATGACACTGTCAACTAGAATATCTATATAGGTAAAGAAAAGTCATCATCAGGGTAATCCCTATTCAGATTAATATTGTGATACCCCTCACTCGACCTATCACTAGATCTGAATGAGGGATGACACATTGTGACACCTTTTACCTGAACTATTACCAACTTGAATAAGATAACATGTTAACTAGTTTTACCTCGTAGTATCATTATCTTTTTCTGACCCTGTTATGCATGTGCACATCATAAGCATTCAGGGCCTATGTGAGCATCATTATATATCAGGCATGTATGTACACTAAAGATCAACACATGATTGTCAAGATAAAAATTCGATAGCATAACGGCTGCATAATGTTATATGCCAAGATAAACCTATAGAAATAACACTTTTGTAACATTCTTAATCTCAAATTAGCCAACTGGGTCCTTCTGACCCTCCTCTATCATCAACACATAGTACCTTTAATCACATAATAGGCATCTCACAATCACACACATTCACAGCAATCTTAACATCATATCACATTAGACACACACAAGTACTTGTCACACATTACCAACAAGCACATAGCTACATTGGACCCATGCCTTGTTTTTTTACATATGAGTGCCAACTAGCCTTATTTACATCACACTAAAGACACAAAAATGCACCAAGAGCTAGAGTTTTCTTTGCTATATTGCTACATTGAGGCTGGGTTAAAGCTGTGTCTATTTATGACTTATGCATCAAAAAACATGATGCACTAAGCATGAAGCTTAGTGGTGTATGCGATAAAATATACATACATATACATGCCTTTATACCAATCATGCATTTCAATAATAACATGTCATGCGACATTTATACATGTTATCTTACCTATTGTCACATTTATTTAGCCATTTCAGATCATCGTATTACCGTTACTTATTAATATCCATTTTACATCACTTAACTATTGTAATCTATTAGGTGTTACTAGTATTACCTTTCCATAGATTCTTATCATCCGTATGTTTTGTGTGTATTATTCATGGTATTTAACTTATTAATGTTAAAGTCATTAATTGGTTTGAGTAGCCATTTAAGTCATAATTACAAACCAATTTATTTAATTATGTGTACATGAATGTTCACGAGATAAATTAATTATGTTTTCCATTATTATGTCACTTATTGTCTTTTCCAAGTCTATAGCCCATATATGAAAGACACATATTAGAAGAATTTGAGAAAGAGATTTTATTGATTATCTCTCTTGTGTTTTAAATAACTAAAGTATAAGGGTTTCATATATAATTCCTATTATTAATTAGGAAGTATACAACTAGCCTACATAATTACATAAATAAAAAAATATAATTATAGAAATCATCTAAATAGAGTAACAAATCATTATAGTTAACACTCCCCCTTAAGTTGGTGCAAAGATATCACATATGCCCTACTTGCAAACTAAAGTATGAAAAGATCAACTACTAAGCCCTTTTATAAACACATCAACTAGCTATTTATCTGACCCCACATGAAATAAACTCAAGACACCACTTGTCAATTTCTCTTTGATGAAGTGTTAATCAATCTCAATATGCTTTGTTCAGTCATGTTGAACTAGATTGAGGGCTATACTAATAGCTACCTTGTTATCACAATACATGAAGAGTTTGTCTCCTTTAGAAAATTTTAATTCTTTTAATAACTTTTGCAGCTATAGAAGCTCATAGACTCCTTGAGCTATAGCTCTATATTCAACTTTTACACTTGATATAGCAACTACACTTTGTTTCTTGCTTCTTTAAGTGACTAAGTTTCCTTTTACGAGTGTGTAATACCTAGATGTAGATCTTCTATCATCTGGAGATCCAACCTAATCTGTGTCTGTAAAAGCCTCTATCTAGAGGTGACCATGTTTTGAGAAAAGAAAACCCTTCCTTAGAGTAAACTTTAAATAATGTAAAATGCAAAAAATAACCTGCATATGAGTTTCTCGGGGATCATGCATGAATTAGCTAACTAAACTAACTGCATGTGTGATGTTTGGTCTTATGTGTAAGAGATAAATGAGTCTTCCAACTAGCATTTGATATCTCTCTTTATCAGCCATTTCTTTAATCCCTATTTACAGCTTATGGTTTCTTTCAATGGGTGATTTTGTTGGTTTGCATCCTAGTATACCAGTCTCATCTAAAAGATCCATACTATACTTTATTTGAGAAATAAAAATTCCTTTGTTTGATCTAGCAACTTCAATTCCTAGGAAATATTATAGCTTCCCAAGCTCCTTTATTTCAAACTCCTAGCCAAGAGCTTCTTTTGGTGAGCCATCTCTTCTTTACCATCTTCTATCACCACTATGCCATTAACATAAACAATGAAAAGAGTGATCTTACCCTTGTGATATCTTATAAAGAGAGTATGATTAGCATTGCTTTATTGATAGTCAAAAGAGATAATAACTTTACTAAATCTATCGAAGCAAGCTTTAGGAGACTGTTTAAGTTTATATAATGCTTTCTTTAATCAACACACCTTTCCATGAGTTTTTTCATTATCAAATCTAGGTGGAATTTCCTTGTAGACTTCCTCTTCTAGGTCACCATGTAGAAATGCATTTTTAAAATCAAATTGTTGCAAGTTACAATTAAAATTAGCTACATAAAATAATAAAATTTTGATCGTGTTCATTTTAGCAACAAGTGCAAAAGTATCTTTATAGTCCACTCTATAAGTCTGAGTGAATTCCTTAGCTACCAATCTAGCTTTGAACCTTTCAATCGAGCCATCAACTTTGTGCTTTATTGTAAACACCCACTTGCAGCCAACCGATTTCTTACCTGGAGAAGTAATTAATTCTTAAGTCTCTTTTTTAGTAAAAGCTTTCATTTCTTCTAACATGGCTTCTTTCCATTTGGCATCTTTGAGATCTTTTCTCTAATCATGTGGAATAAACATAGAGGAAATAGATAAGGCAAAGGCTCTATAGAAAGGAAACAAAAAATTATAGGAAACAAAGTTAGAGTTAGAATGTTGGGTACATGACTTACCCCTTTTTTTTGAGCAATAGGTAAATTCAATTCAATAGTAGAATTAGAGGATTCTTGTAATATAGGTTGTATGATGGCTTTTTCAATCCTATTTTTGCTCGAATATCTTAACAAATTAGGTTTATCTAAATGTCTAATAGTAGTCTCTCTCTAAACATCAGTTTCCCTTTAAACATAATTAGGCCCTCCCTATTCTACAATAATTTCCCTTTAAACTCTCTCTAATAGAACACTCACTAGGAGTAAAATCATTTATAGGACTAGGCATAATTTTTTCTTCTTCAATATTCTCCCCTTGAAGAGGTGACGTGGTTGAGTTAAAGTAAGGCTCAGATTCTTAATAGGTAACATCCATACTAACATAATCCTTTCTAGATAGAGGATGATAACACTTGTATCCCTTTTGAGTAAGAGAATACCCAAGAAAAACATATCTAAGGGCTCTAAGATCTAGTTTCCTAGCATCCCAAATATGGACAAAATAGACACATTCAAAAACTTTTAGAGGTACAGTGTAATCATTTTTTCTTTTTGATTTTTCTAAAGGGCTTTGAAAGTTGAGAGTTTTGAGAGGCATTCTATTGATGAGGTAGGTTGCTACTAAGATTACATCCCTCTAATAGATCTTTAGAAGATTCATTATAAACAAAAGTGATCTAGTAACCTCTAAAAAATGCCTATTTTTTCTTTCAGCTACCCTATTTTGAGCACTAGTTTAAGAACAACTAGTTTAATGAATAATTCTATTTGACTCCAAAAAAGCATCAACTTACTATTTATATATTCTGTGCCATTATTAGTTCATAAAACTCTAATCTTAGCATCAAATTAAGTGTAAACTATTTTATGAAAATATTGAAAGCAAGAAAAGACATCACTTTTTGCTGTTATCAAATATACCTAAGTCATTTTGGTGTAACAATAAATGAAAGTGACAAACCATCGATTCCCAAACAAAGATACAATTTGAGTGGGCCCTTAAACATCATAGTGTACATATATAAAAGGAATAGTTCTAGTATGCTTAGCAAACTCACAAGCATTACAAGACAAATAGTCAAATTGAGTTTTTGAAAATAAACTAGGATATAATTTTTCTAAGACAAAAAAAGATGGATGTCCTAACTGCCTATGCCATTGTATTACCTCTTGGTCGACATCTTTATATCCTCCAAAAAGTGCTTGATACGGATATGATTCTAGACTCCTTCCACCATATATAAGCCATCACACACTCTACCATTGCCAATCTTTTTCCCTATTTAAAGATCCCAAAAAACACAATGATCATGAAAAAATTCAACTTTACTATTCAAAGATTCAGTGATGGCACTGATAGATAATAGATTGATAGGAAATTGGGGAATGTGAAGAATATAAGATAGTTTAATATTTAGAGTACAAACAATAGAATTTGTTCTAGAAATAGTGGTTAAAGAGCCATCAGCTACCTTAACACTATCCCATTTTAAGCAAGAAGAGCAGGTAAGAAAGCTTTTAGAAGAGCTTGTCATGTGTTTATTCGCACTGAAATCAATAATCCATAAGTTAAGAGAAGCAATAAAAATAGTACTTAATTTCACAAAATTGGATATGGCACTGAATAAGTTGAGCTGAGATAGAAGATGCTTGAGATGCTATATCTTATGAGAAGAAAAGGTCTCAACTGAAGTTATTTCATAGGATGAATCCACTGATTTAGATAGATTTGCTTGAACCTTGGTTGAATTGACTCGTTTTCCTCCACAACCTCTAGTAGGTCTACCATGTAACTTCTAACATGTTTCTTTAGTATGCCTTAGCTTCCCACAGTAGTCATAATGTAAGGTGTATTTATCATAATGAGGAATCTTAAGATGCTTAATAGAACTAGTAGCGACTAACCCAGATTTCTCAATAGGTGTTGTATAGAGCATGGCATTCCTCCTACTTTCTTTTTGCTAGACATAAGAATAGGCTTTTGGAAGAAAAGAAAAAAAAGGTTTTCCCAAATACTTGAGCCTATATTTGATCAAAGTCATTGTTTAATCTAACAAAAAAATCATAAACCTATTCCTTTTTAATTAGTTGCTAGAATTTTATTTCATCCCTAATACAATCTTCTTAGAAGTCTTGGTAATAGTCAAACTTTTACCACAAACCACTCAATTCAGAAAAATATTGTGAAATAGTAAGCTCACCTTATTTTGTACCATGAACGCAATTACGTATTTCAAAGATTTGGGCATCATTTCCCATATGGGAATATGTAAGCTTTGTTGTATTCTATATCTTATGCAGTATCAAGCAATTGATATTGTTTAGAAATCTATGGTTAAATAGAGTTGATAAGCGAAAACATAACTAGGGAGTTTTCAGAGTCCCACTGGTTATATGTAAAGTTGGAGGAATCAAGTTTTTTCTTTTCACCATTAATATATCCTTGTAATTGTCTAGCTTAGATAAATAAGAGATAAGATCTAGACTAGGCTAAATAATTCACTCCCTTATAGTTTTATCAGACTAATTTATAGATAAGGATTATCATTAATAAGAGTATTTTTTCCACTATTTTACTGTCCATTATAAAAATAAAAAAGGACTTCGACAAAAAAAAACAGAAACAGAGAACATGTGAAGATGAAAAATGGATATGATGATTGAAAAGGTGATTATCAATGTCGAAAGCATCAGGTGAAGGTGGAGGAAGCAGTGCAATGAAAAAATAGTAATCAAAGTTGACACATATGTATACATATACCAGCACATGAAACAATGACATTAACATTTAGGCGGTACATGTGGTTATGCATAGTAGCTGTCGGTGGTCAGATTCTAGCGATAAGCCAAACTGGGATGGGTTTCTATTGTGCATGGATGGTGACAACAGAGAAGGAGGGAAACTCGACCTTATTACACTAATAAGAAAAAAATAAAGAAAGCCTATTATTTTAGAAAAATTTGTTTAAAGAGAGGATACTCAATCTCTAAAAAAGAACTTGGCTATGATACCATGAAGAATTTGAGAAAGAGATTTTATTGATTATCTCTTTTATGTTTTAAAAAACCAAAGTACAAGGGTTTTTATACAGAATTCCTATTACTTATTAGGAAGTATATAACTAGCTTACATAATTACATAAATTAAAAACTTAATTATAGAAATCATCTAAATTGAGTAACAAATCATATCTCAATAGAGTAACAAAACATTATAGTAAACAATATCCAAGTACTAGATATCGAGATCATGATGTGTAGTGGCCCACATTTTAGACCTTAAAGCTACTGAACCATTATATCTAATCAGTATAGTGTGCAGTGGTTTTTTTGAACCTCTTGGTGGCTGCACCCACTTTAGATTATGTACGATGATTCTATTGGACCTCTCAACAGTTGCACTCGCATTATAGTTAATATCATCAAGATAATCAATAAATGTGTGTGCAGTGGTCCTGTTGAACCTTCTGGTGGCTGTACCCACTTTAGGCTATGTGCAATGGTTCTATTAGATCTCTCAGCAGCTTCACCTGTATTATATAATCAAATATGATCAAATATCAATATTGTCATGTCAATGACATCGAAGTGTCCTAGTAGCCGCTACATTCCCTAGTTGATTGATCAATCTATCTAGTAGGTAGTCTAACATATATGGGCAATTCTGTTTCCATTTTTGTTGTTCACAATTCATATGTTTTATGAACATTTTATCATGACAAGTTTCTATCACATGTTTATTTAGACAATGTCATATACATACTATTTGTGCCTTTACTCATTTCATGTTCAAGATTATTCCATATTACTCATTTTATAACATAGATTCCATTATGCACATTCATCGGTGGTCACCACATATTGTTATCCCAAATAGCTATTTCACATTATTCTCCTCATGATACCATTCCCATTATGTACATGACCATTTAACATTTTTAATTCACATACGTGCATTATCAATCACTATCACAAATTCGTATGTCACACACAATGTGTACTATATATGCCACCATGCAAATGCACTTTATTTGCAACATTTCTATCATTCTACTTAATCATTAATGCAGATTCTCATTACATGTTATACTCATTTATTCTAGCTCACTACACTTTAATTCCTTATTTTATACAACAATTTCACAAATTCCATCTATGTCCCTAATTTCCATACAACGTGTACATTTTTCCATCTTCCATATTTAGCCTATTTTCACTCCATTATTCATTCATTTTAGTCTATGAACATATAATAAACTTTAATATACCCCTAAAGTCAATTTAAGGTTATTCTAACCCTTAAAATTATTTAAACTCTAAGTGACACCTATTATGAAAATTATGCAAATCACACATCCAAGCACATATTTTATCGAATACACTTATAAAGAGGTTATTTGATGTCCTAGATACAATTCTAAAGCTTCTCTTTACCCTTTCTCTTGTCCTCCTACAAGTTCTCTAAATTCCATAATAGAAAATAAATTACAAAAATTCATAGAAAAATCTATATACCTCTAATTTCAAAAATAAAATTAAGATCATAATCTAAAGCACCTTTAGTTACCTAGAAAAATGCTAAGGCTTCATTTTAAGGGTTACCTCAATTTAGGGGTTTAAAACCCTAAAATTTAAATATTCTCTTTTTACCTTCAAATACCCTTTTCATGCAAAATTGAACCTAAAATTAGCTTTTAAAGGAGGTGTAGATAAGTTTTAATGCTTTAAGTGTGAAAGTTGGTGGTGTTATGAGGGAGAAATGAAAAAGAAAAAGAAGGAGAGAGAACCCTATGATGGCGTCAACTTTTAGGGTATTTAGGGAGAAATATGACCACTTTTGATCCTATGCATATATACACACCTTACACTATTATATTAAGAGCTTGGATGGCCATGATTTAGCCACGTGGTGATCCGATGGTCCGTATCAATTTTATTTACCTTTTAAGCTTAAAAAATGTGATTTTAATGTTAGAGGCTTCCAAAAACACTCTTTTTAATGTAAAAAATTATAGAAATTCTTAATTAAGGGACATCTAAAATCTCTAGCCCAAATTTTAATGGAAACTCAGTTAATATTTCACTCGTATTTTTAAGAAATTTAGATAAAATACCAATCGATATAAAAAAATTCTAATTCCAATACCATTGAACTATTTGGAATTTTAACCTTTAGGTTATGATATTTTTAGGTTAGTCTGGGCACATCCAATCATTTTTTGACTCAATGCTAACTCATGTTACTATTCGTTAGATATCAACGCGAAAATTTTTATTGGTTCAGTGGTTAGTGCAAATAACTTCATTTTCATCATTATTTTGCCCATCACAGTTTTATGACTAGTACTCCCTCTTGGCCACCTCAGCATAACCCAATTACTCAAGAAATACTATTCATGGCCTTAAAGGTACTATTTAGTGAAGCTTGGGTTTTCAAGCGTTACAATTCCTTTTTTCTTAAGAAATTTCATCCTTAAAATTTACTTGGTTCAAATAGTTAAGGATACTGCTTTTTCATCTATTGCTCACTTTCCCAAGTTATTTCTTATGAGCCATGGTGCTTCCATAGTACTTTTACCAATAGAACTACCTTGTTGTGTAGTTCTTTCACCTCACGTGCTAAAATCCATATTAGTTCTTCTTTATATGATAGATCTGGCTATATTTCAATCTCCTCAATTGTAATCACATGTGAAGGGGGTCAGATTTATATTTCCTTATCATGGACACATGAAACATATCATGGATTTACTACAACTCTAGAGGTAGTGTAATTTGTATGCCATTAGCCTTACATATTAATGATCTCATATGGCTCAGTGAATATGGGGCTTAGCTTCCCTCTCTTCCCAAATTAGAGTATTTTCTTCTAAGGCAATACCTTTAGGAAGACTTTTTCATGTACCTCATGTTTAATCAGCTTACTTTTCAAATCTATATATGACTTATGTCTATATGTTGCAACTTTTAGCTGGCTTCTGATAATTATAACCTTTTGTTCTGTATCTTTAATAAAAATTTGCTCCTATCAACTTGTCTTACCTAATTCTGTGCAACATAATGGGGTTTTGCATTTTCTCTCATACAAGGCTTCATATAATGCCATTCCTAGGCTTGCTTGATGGCTATTGTTATATGCAACTTCTGTTGAGGATAAGTATCGATCCCAGTTGCCTTTAAACTCAATGGCATAACTTTTCAACATATCTTCTAACATTTAGATGACTCTCTCTAATTGTCCATCAGTTTGTGGGTGGAAGGCTATACTGTCGAGTACCCAAGGTGTTATGCAATTTCTTCCAAAATCTAGATATGAACCTCGGGTCCCAATCTGAAACAATGGATGTTAGCGCTCTATGTAATCTTACAATTTCATCAATGTATAGTTGTGCCAGCTTCTCTAGTGAGTAATATATCCTTATTAGGATGAAATGCGTTGTTTTAGTTAGCATATCAATGATCACCCATACTGCATCACATTTACTCCTTGTCATAGGCAACCTAGTTATAAAGTCTATAGTGACCTTTTTCCATTTTCATTCTAGTATTTCTATAGGATAGAGCAATCTAGAAGGAAACTAGTGTCGCAACCGAAATAATCAATTGGACCGTCTAAAAATTTTCCACATTTGTTCATTTTTTTAAAGTTATTTTGGTTCAGTTCGATTTAGGAATCAAGAACCGCAAACACAAACTGATTGAGTTGTGAGAAAAATATATGTACATATATTTTTAAAATTATCTAAATTTTAAGGGTACATATTGAAAGTTCGAACCGTGTAATTTTGGTTAACTAAATTTTATGAATTTTTATTAAAAATTTTTGGTTTAATCAAGAACTGAACCTGATTGAGTCGAAATTTTTGATTCAGTTCAATTTGGCTTTTAATCTTAAAATTTGATGTTTGCATATCCTTAAAATAGCCTATTAAACACACATGGATAGGAGGAAACTTCAAAGTTCATATAATTTGATTTAAAAAAAAATCGGTTTATCAAACAAAACCAATAGAATTATTTCAATTCAATTCGACTAATAATTAATTTGGCTAATTTGGTTCAGTTACTAAATCGAACCGATCAATGCACAGCCTTATTAGAAGGTCTTAATTTCCTAAAAATTCTCATATACTAGTATCTGTATATTTTTCTATATTATTTGGGGGAATAATAGAAAAAATGACTTTTGAAAGTCAAATTTTAATGAAATTATGCTGATAAAAAAAAATTGTGAATTATAATTTAATGTAGGCTAATATTATTTTCCTGTTTATTTACATTTTGCAAGAAAATATAAATAAAAGCATTAATACATAAAATGAAATATGACAAAAATTATGACCCAAAACTAAACTATTTCATGGGAATCTAGTCTTGATAGGGAAGTTTTTTTATGTGGTCACCTATCTTTAATAATCTTACCATTTTTAGTGAGATTCCATTAATCCCGAGGGACTAACGTTGACTTGGGTGAGAGCTTTCACGGCCCATTACCGGGTTGCCCACGAAGGTGCCCCTATTAATTCTCGAGTAACCTATAGGG
>CANXYI012286770.1:0-10924 GCA_948208565.1 Hura crepitans | reverse complement strand
ATACCTTCTTTTATATTCTAACGTTTATCAATCTCGTATCATGCAAGTAAGCATTTAATTTAAAAACATCCATGTCACCTTTTCACATAAAGAAAATATATTACAAATTTTAAAATGTACAGCAAAGCACATATGTAAATTGAGCATCCATTAATCAGGTCATTATTAATTGTTATTTAACCTAACAACTACCTGTAAATCCATAAGAATTGGTAGTAATTGCCCAACTCCCATCTTTAAAAGATTGGCCTTTATTTGAAATAGATTTTTATGTTATTTTTGTTAAGGAATACTCAAAACCATTTAGTTATGAGATCACCAATTAATTAGATAAAAAATCATTGATGTGAGGTTATGCTTTTTTACATGTGAAAAATATATATTAAAATACCTATTATAACAAAAAATGAACAAAAGAAATAAAATTTAAAAAAAACATAATAAGCAAATAAAGAGTAGATAATTGGTCCCATTTCTGCATTAGTAGGTCTATGTAGAGTAGATATGGCCCTCAGCCTATGTCCGTGCAGACTATAAGACATTTTAACTACTACATCTATTTGGACCTCATATCTGGCATAGATGGTTAATCTTACACAACTCAATAGAAGACAATTAGTAACACAGCTAAAGGTCCGTAAGGAGCTAATAACAATATCAAATGGAAAGATAACAATACATGTAATAAATTTACATGTAGATATGAGTGATCATGGGATCTATGCAACTAATTGGTATAAATGAAAGGATGACTGACTTATCATAAAAAGTAAAATATAACATTACCATAACTAAATCCATATAGACTATATTTCAAAACATGTATTTGTGTAGACTACTCCCTTCGTGAAAGGAAGTTCATATGGACTAGCACGTGAAATAAATATTCTCAAAACATATATCCGCATAGACTACACTCCTTATAAAAGAGAGTTTATATGAATTGAACATTAATTCTAGAGTATTAATGACATGTATATTAAGAAATAAAATACTTATGAGATATCATAAATAATGTAAATACAAATCTATAGCATGGAATATAATATGTCAAAATAGAGTATAGGAGATGAGCATTAAACAATTGACTATACGAACATCATATCATTTGCATATTTAATTAATAGGTCTGTGCAGACTTTAACATTCACTAAAATAAGTCCATGTGAATTTAGATTCCAGTTCGAAAAATTAAGTACAATTACAATCTTTAATAGATGATTAAAATATGATAAGAATAATTTAAAACATTTGCCTATTTTGATAATTGACCTAAGGATTATGTAGAACCACCTTACATATTAATTATTCCTCAAAAATCCTCGATTATAAAAATAACACAAATAAAATGAATAAAGAGAAAGAATGAAGGAAACCTCAGATCTTACCTTATAGTTAACATCAAGCAACAAGAAAATTTACTGGTTTTAGAAGAACAATTATTTCTTTATAGGCTTAGGACTAGTAGAGTAAATCCTACACTAGAGTCTTCACCTTAAACTCTCAATATTGTGTGTCTTAATTCTGGATTTTTCCTCTTTTCTTTCCACATGAAAATGGTATGTATATGTTTTCTAGGTAGTTCTCCTATCCAAAAATGAGAGACTTTTGGTAGGATTAGGAGTTAGAGTCCAAATATAATGATTAAGTTTATAAAAGCTTTTTAATGATAGGTCTATATGGAACATTGTCAAGGCCCATAGGTCCATGTGGACCTGGCCTTTGGTTTACCCTAGTGTACTACTGGCCATGAACTATATTTCTTTTAGGTTTGGTCTATGTTAATTCGTGCATAAGATTTGGTTTATCCTGTCAGACCATAGGCTACAAGCCTTATTTCTCTAGGTTGAGTCATTATTAGTCTATATAAACATTGGCTTTGCTTTATGCTAGTAGACCATGGGCTTAGGGCCCTATTCTTTTAAGCTTTGGTTAGGTCTATATTAGTTGGTGTGGACCTTATACCATTAAGTCTAGTTAGACTTGTGCTAGGATTGTTTGTACAAACCATCGTTTTAAGTTTCTTACCTTGTTATTTGAGCTTATCTCCTGTTATCATTATAGGCCTAGAAGGTAAGGCACCTATAGTTGCCCCACTTTTGTTTGTGCTATGAAAATGCAAAAAATAATACAATGCATAGCAAAGTATTTAAGATATTTTGACTTGTCTTGTATGATGTGAGGTGTGTTGACTCATGAGGTTATCAAATTGGCACAAAGTTTAATATGAGGGGATGAAAATGTTGGATTAATGTGAAGTCAAATCTAAAGAAACATATGTGATAGTAATATTGGATTAACTTAAAGTTGAATCCAAATAAGAAAAATATATATTGGATTACTATAAAGTTAAACCTAAAAGATAATATGTTGTGAGAATGTTGGCTTAACATGAAGTTGAATCTGAAGAAATATATTAGATATGTTTGAAGTTGGATTTGAAAAAAAATTGTGATGATAATTTTGGATTAACATAGAGTTACATCAAAAGAAAAAATGTGCTAATTTTGGTAGATTAAAATGAAGTCAAATCTAAAGAAAAAAATATGATAATGTTGATGGATTAGCATGAAGTTGAATCTAAAGAAAAAAAATATAACAATGTTGTTAGATTAACATGAAGTCAAATCCATAGGAAAATTGAAAAAGGGTTGTTGTTTACATCCTTTAAATAAAGGTGAGGCTAATGCTTAAGGTAAGCAGAACCCATTTCTTTTAAGATGTTTGCTAATTTTTAGCTCTATTGGCATGTTATGCCTTTAATTATTTATTTTCGAAGATAATTTGCTACATAAAGATGGATAAAAGGGTAAGTCTAATTTTCAGGGCAACTAAATCCCATATTATGGTTTAAATGAATTAGAAGGCTGATTCCCCTCCATTATTACTTTTTCATTTCTTCTCTTCATCTTGTAGTGCCAAAATAGCTTTTGAATTGAATTTATTGGTGATTTTATCATAAAAAGTATAGAAAATAATTTAACAAATTTAAAATAATTTAAAATAAAAGGCTAAACCTTACTTTGAAAAAAATTGAATAGATTAGCCATTTTTAACCTATTTCATTTTTAGATAAATAATACATCTTTTTATGATGCAAACATTTTCCAAATGAAAAGAAAAAATAATTATGAACAAAGATATGTGTAATTTAACAAAATTTAAGGATTTATCCATTAAATTAAATTATAATTAAAAGAAAATATATTAATCAACTTAATCTTTTTTAACCAATAGAGGTCAAATTTATTTTATTAGTTGAAAAAAAACTAAATAAAAAAATTGATTGGACAATTAGTTAGTGATGCTAGGGAGTGTTTACACAAAAATTTGTCTTGTTGATTGAAAAAAGTGTATAATGGTCCATTAACCAAAAATAAGGGATATTATTTTTCATGAAGCCAATTTGACTTGTAAATTTTCATTCAAATGATAATTATTGCCCATTTTTATTAATTATTCCCTTTTTGACTTTAGCTTGATTATTTCTAGGGCCTTTTAGAGTTATGTTATTGCGAACTCAGTATGGGCTTGTCAGTGAGTAGTTTTCTGCAGGCATAATTTGGAAAAAGTGGGTCTGTGAGATTTATTCTTACATATGAAGGGTCTATGAGAGGTATGTCATGGTCAAGGTCCAAGCAAACAAAGAGAGGATTTGCTAAAATAGGTACACATAGACTTTATTGATAGTTTTAAAATTGTTGACCTTCTACCACTTTTTCCCCACTTGTCCCATTCTTTTTTTTCTTTAGGTTGTGTTTATGGGAATTTTCTTTTATTTCTCTCAAAAAGAAAGCTCTTATGGCCTCTAAAAGCTTTTCTTCCTCATTTGACAATTCTTTGGCAATCAGAAGGGTGTTAGTGACACTAGCTTTGCCATCTTTGGTAGCCCCTCTGCCTCTTTTTTTGATAGTGGATATCTCTATGCCTATCCTTGAGGGTTTCCGACCCTCTATAATGGTAAATTGCCCTAGGAACAAAACTCTACTGAAATAGGGTGTATTTTAGTGACTTGATGTCAATCTTGGCCGACCTTACCCATTATGCATGCTCTAAGGTATACCCATCGGTTACTCTTTCCTTCCTTTTTATGTTGTTATATGGTTTGCCATGGTTTCTTCTTTTTCCTTTATTGTATTACTATCATAGGTTTGATAAGTCTGTGCAAACATAGGATGGTTACAATTTTGAAGGTTCATGTCGACATGTTTGTGGGTTGTTTTTCCTAATGCTTTATAGATGCAATTTGTGTCATTTTACATGTGGTGTGATGTTTAGTCTGTATAGACATATATTCGTGCTGATTTGAGAATGTGCAGACCTTGTGTGTGTCTAATGTTGAGTCCATGTAGACTTGTTTTAAGCCTGAATGTCTCAGTTTTATTTTCATGTTTCTATTGAATTATGATCTTTAATGTGTACCAATGTAGGTCCAAGCGAATTTTGGCCATTCTTTGTCTATGTGGATGGTTGTTTTGGTTTTGTCTCTTCTAAGTCTATGCAGACTCTTCACTTAGTGATTTAAGTTTATAGGTACTAGGTCATGTCTCATAGTAGTTATGTTGCTTTAATTTTCTCTTTTAGTGTATGCTTTCTTATATTGCTTTTTTATTATAAGCATGCCTCAAATACAAGGGCACTTAGTCTGGATCTAAGTAGTGGTATTCTGTTATGTTTACTTTAGTTAAGGATTAGATGAACCTGATTGGGTTTTAGACATTCATGGATCACCTAATAGGATAACTAATGGTTCAAACTTATGTTCTAGATTTATAGGCTCTCCTGGCTCTTCTAGACAAGTGCATATAAACTACTTATACCTTCTATATGCCATTTGGGGAGTTAACAAAATTACTATTTGATTCAGCTTTCATTATTGGCCTACCTTGCACTAGAAGGGCTATCACCTTCAATGCTTACTACTGTTATCTCTCTATTCGACACTAAAAGCTGAGAGATTTACTGGAATTCGCACCTCATGACAATTATGGGTAAATTTACTGCACTAATTTGTGTGAGAGGTGGATAAATAGAGCTCCCTATGTCTAACCTGAGTATGATCAGTATACATATTGCTTTACCATGTATATGCCGGGCACCACATTGTTTGCCTATGCTAATGGCAATGTGAGTTGGAACTTCCTTCCTACCTTATAGAAGCTCAAGGGTATTAACTCTTAGAACTAGTGTTGTTTCTCCCTTAGTTGGATGTTTAGAAGTTTGTACATGGCTGCATGCACCAAGAAAAGCCATTAGTTCGTTTAGGGCTTTGCATAAGGTGTTTTAGTGAGTAGTCTGTCTTGACTCTTTTCACAATTTTTCATGGTTTTTCAAATTTGATTTTAGACTTTGTTTTTCATAAGTTTAAGCATATAAGCTTTATCTATTGCCTCACCCTTATGAGTTAGATATTTTTTGCCAATATCTAGTAATTGATAGATAGGTTAGGCTAGCTTTACGACCTTAAAATATGTCTTCTTTGCTATAGTATCGTCAATATCTTAGTTTATGAGCTTGGTTTATTTTTTTCTAGATTGATTTGGCAAGGTGGGTCTTTTGCTTAGAGGAGACACTTGAATTCGTATTCTTTATTTTAGAGCTAACCTTTCATAAGATGTTGCTGATAGCTTATTAGGCTCATTCTTGGTTCCTTAGAGAGCGCATACTGGGTTGGCACTTAGGGGCTGATGCACACCATGTTCCTCAGAGTCCTCCCAACTCAATTTTATTTGAGAGGTATATTGATGTTCTTGAGTTCATGCATGGGATGCTTGGGGATATATTAGTGAAGCTTGATGGAGGGCTTTACCCTTCATAGGCAATTACTCATTTGTTAACTTGGGTACTTTATACTTTAGGCCCTTTTCCTCATGTATATTTCTCATTTTTATCTTGATTTTCTCAAGCACAATATCTAACATCTTTTAATCTATAGGCTTTAACTCCTACTATTGGGATCTAATACTAGAGGTCCTTAGTTCTTAACTCCTCTTTTGTGCACTCCTCAGAGTTAAGCCTCGGCTATGCCTACCCTAAGTGCTGACTCTTACTTAGTGCCTAGTGAGGTTGTTAGTACTCTCGCTAAAGTGCCTAAGCTGAGTTACATGTGTTATGGTACTGATAGAGAGTTAACTTCTTTATGCCTTAAGATTGAGGATAATATGCTCGAGACTTTTTAGCTTGCCAATACTACCATGCTACTTCTTTTTTTATGCTTCAAAAATAATGGTTTGTTGTCTCTATCATTTTATAACATTCTTGCCTAGACTTTGATAGGTTAGAAGAGCTCTTATCGAGAGGACTACTAGCATGGCAAAGGCCTTCAGGAGAGCAATGGTCAATGAGACTTATGTCCTTATGGTGAGTTCTTTTCTGCAATCATTAATTATGTATTGTAAGCATGGTATGTATGGAATGTTCAAATACATAGATGTATTGATCCCTCATTCTCTTTACAGAATGAGCTAGCTAGGTAGGTGGCCTTAATTTGAGTTGCATAGAGAAACTTGAGGTCGCTAAAGATTGTTAAGAAGTTGGTGCTCTCTTTTAATGAAGAGGATACAGAGAGTACGGAGGAAAAAGGATGAGGTGGTAACCTTGATTTTTTTAATAGATTTTTTTTATGTATATATGTGTTCAAAGCACTTGCAATAACATGCACATTTTTTCATTACTTAGAGTTTCATTAAACTTTTTACATATGGGTGAGTAAAAACATCATACAACGAAATTTTACAAAAACACCATTTTCTCAAAAGTATGTGAAAAGATTTGTCCGACTTAGAGACATCATATCCCACATGGTAAGTAGTTCCTGAGAAAGAGAATAAGTAAGAGCCATGCCTAAACCCAGGTCATCCATGTAACTTTAGAGTGGAAGCTTAATATCATTCTTTCACACTTTATCATTGAGATATAGAACACGACCTCTTGTGCCAATTAGTGAAAGCTAACTAAGTACTATATTTTCAATGACACTAATCAACCAATCTATTTTATCATATACAGCTGCATTGAGGAGAATATTCATGGCCTGTTGGGATAAACACCTCATCAATGGTCCAGTGTCATTATGATTAATACTATTATAGGTGATTGCTATCAGATGGCAAGATGTCTGCCATTTACATAGGATATAACCAATGATATAACTGCCTTTAACTTATCTAGCCAAGGATGACAAACTATTTTAATACCAAGAACTTCAATAATCTCAATAAAATGATTGATAGTTATCCCTTTTGTCTCTATATCCACCAACTATTCTTTATTGCATTAAATCTTTTACTCTTATCAAACTTACTAACTTTACATTGTTTAATAGATCCATTTTTGGCATCTATAATATCTTCCCTGATAATTGTAGTTTATATAGACTAAATTTTTCTAGCTAATGTAGTCCATATAGACTTAGTGTCAAACGGTCTAATATGTGGTCTTTATAGACATATAGCTATCCTTATAGAAGCCTGTGTGGACATTAATAGGAACCTTTATGTGTTCTTTGATTAGTTCTGCACGAACTTTGACGTTGGTTTATTCAACTCATATTCTATGCAAACGTCCTAGCATGCCTTAGATTTCTTATCCTTGTCATTCTAGGAGTTGCATTCTCAAGGTGCTTATAAATGATTCACTTTTAAGCCTTTCATAACATCTCACCATGAATCTCCCTTTCAACTATTAATTGTCTAAGATTTTGGATTCTAAAGCCACTTGGGATTCCTTGATTCTTGCTCCCTATTTTGCCACAAGATTTTTGTAAAAGGTGAAGATGGACCTCAATTTTTTTTAATGCCATTATATGTTATTGGGATCTTATCTTTCATGTCTTTAACATTAATCATCAACTTGAAATGTTTTTTGCTATCTTCAATTTTGACTTCCCTTTATATACTCCTCTCATGGTTCCTTTTTTTAATGATCATTATCTTTTAGACATTATGCTTACCTTAGGGATTTCACCCTTGGCAGCATAGAAGATTATGGCAAGTGTAAGTCCAATTTATCTATAGATAATCTTCAACCTTGCTAATCAACTTCTATCTAATTTAGTGGAATGGGCAAAATGCATCTTTCTGTGCATTTTTGGTCACTTGTTATTCGTCATTCATGAGGACAAACATTGTGACTATAAAATACTCCAAGTATTGACTAGAGTCTATTTTAAGAATAAATTTTTTGGCATTATTATTGCTGAGACCATCCAAGGATTTGATGCTTTAAAGGAAGGTGACATCAACTTTATGGTTACAGACCCTCTACTTTATAGGTTCATTCCTTTTCCACATAAAGAACCTATTAGGGTTTTCTCTCTAGTGTCTTTTTTTAACCTAATTTTTTCCTAGTGAACGCATGAAGGTTTTCAGCCTAATGGCTCTTTTTATAGATATGGTTACAAGAGAAGCTAAAACTACTTGCTATGGCCCCTAAGATTGTTTAGATTATAAATTCCTTAAATCATCATTGTGAGAGATAATTTGAGAGAAAATTCAGTATATTGGAAATGTGGACTGCGTGTTAGCAGGATCACTGAGTTTCAACGAATGTTTCCTTTATGGAATATTTCTCACTTTTCTCTATCTTGTCATTCATGTTATGCTTCATTAATTGGATTAAGGCATGCAACCTTTTATATCCCCTATCAAATTCAGAGACTATTAGGTTTGATGTAGTGGATTCCACTTGACCCATCAGGCTTTCAAGGTGGATGCTTGACATGGCATTTTCTACATTCTTATCCATCTTTGTGGAAACATCATTATATGTTGAAGAATGTGCCTAATCATAAAGCTAGTGATATAAGTGTGGATGATTATTATGAAGATTTGATTAGTATTATATTAGGAGATAACATGACACTTCTATTGAAGAGAAGAAATAAAGATACATCCTCTACATCTAGAAAAAAAGCTTGTATCTAGCCTTTTTAGAATTTGGTTATCTATAGGATTTTTCTTGCTAGATGGAAATTTGCACATTACTAATCATGACTAAGCATTTCTAAAAATAATTACATTAAGAATAACCCACCTAAGATTGGTAGATATATTATTTGCCCTTTTATAATACTACCATTAGCAATTAGCCTTTATAGGTTTTCTTGATTAAAGATTTTCTCTTTATTCCCCTAACCTTTGCATGAAGTGCCTATTTTTAGGTTTTTTGCCCATAGGGTGTCTAAGTTTTTGTCTAAGTAGCCTCTTTTAAGGTTTTTAACTTAGCTTATTTTTTTCATTTTCTATATCAATAGTGCTTCTTTAATCTATCCATGTTTACGAGCTCTAAGAACTATTACCTTCCAAAATTGAAATTTTGATGCCTCTATGATTAAGTACTTTCGTTACCATATATTGACCTTCCTAATTAGGTTTAAACTTTCATCTGGCTTTTATTAGCAAATGTCTAATTTGTTTTAAGACAAGATCACCTTCCCTAATAAGATTTGGCTTGACTTTTTTATTATAGGCCTTAGCAAGATTTTTCAATTGCATATAGAGCTTTCATATGGTTTTCATCGACTAACACAAACTATTCATATTTAGCCCTTGCCTAATAATCTTTTAGCACTTTTGCTTCCAATACTACTATTAATAAAGGGACTTCTACTTCTGTTAGTAGTACAGCTTCCATTTCATATACCATTAAGTATTGTGTGGCATTTGTTAAGGTTTTGAAAGTTATCATGTAACCCCAATGTGCAAATGGCAACATTTTACCCAATCCTTATAGGTCATTATCATTTTTTGCGAAATCTTTATGACATTTTTGTTGGCTACTTCCACTACACTATTTTCTTGAGGCCTATAAGGGGAAGATTTATAGCACTTATTTTCTATAGGAGTTTTTTAATTTCACTTTAAAACTATACACCATTGTCTAACATTACCTATTATGGTAGCCTATACCTATAAACAATATTTCATTCAATAAATTTAGCCATCTATTTTGCCTTTAATTTATTGAAAGATTTAGCCTTTACTCTTTTTGAGTAGTAGTCAATTGCAATGACTATGTATCTATGACCCCTTTACCATAGATGGCTTTATCTCTCCTATTATATAAATTCCCCATATAGATAAGAGCTATAGAGAAGACAAACTAGTCAATTCCATTGGTGGTAGGTGACTCAGATTGGTATAGATTTAGCATATACAACATTTCTTGACAAAGTTACAACAATCCATCTCAATTGTCAACCAATAATATCCTATTCTCATGATCTTCTTTGCTAAGTTTCTCTTATTAATATTAGACAAACAACACCCTCATGTACCTCTTTTAGTATTTTCTAGGCTTCCACTTCATCCATACATCTGAGTTGGATACAGTCATAATGCCTTTTATACAACATCCTTTAAAAGGAAATGAATTGAGTGGATAGCTTCTGCAATGCTTTTTTTATTCTTTTCAACTGCATGATCTTGATATGCCCCCCATCTCTTAGTATGTTTGAATGTCATGATACTAAAGTATTTCAAGGTTTGTCTCCACCTCTGCTAAACTGACTATATAAGTATATGTTGGATATCTTACCTTGGTGAAATACATTGGCTTAAGCATATCATTCATGGTAAGATCAGCTACTAACATTAAAGATGATAAGGCATCGACTGCCTAATTTTTGTCCCTTAGAATGTAGTAAAAGGAGCATCTATCAAATGCGTCTAAAAAATCTATGATTATTTTAACATACCTATTGACATTCTCGTCTTTGAGCTCTTAATTAACCTTTACTTGATATATTACTAATTTGCAATCCTCATACACATTGACTATTTTAGCTCCTATTAGGAATAAAGTTTCAATGCCATAGATACATACTTAATACTCAGTAATGTTATTGGTGGTAGGAAAGTCCAACATTCATGTTAAAAAACATATGTTCTTTTTTTAGGCAGATAGCTAATGCATCGGTGTCATC
>CANXYI012286644.1:0-13959 GCA_948208565.1 Hura crepitans | reverse complement strand
TTTTGCTTGCAAAATTTGGCACTAAATGGTTACGGCATTTTTTTGCGACACAATTGTGACTTAATTGCAACCATATATTTTTTTAATGTTTTATGAATTTTGACCAAATATGTGGTCTTAAAAATTATTTTAAAAATATTTATTTAAACAAAATTAATTTTTAAAGAAAGAAAATAAAGGGAACTAATTCCTAATTTGTGAAAGCATATAAAAGACCAAAAAAATTAGAGAGGGGTGGAGTTCTAAAATAAGAAGTCCCTAAACTACATCTAATCCTTAAAAATAGTTTTCTTGCATTACTACTAATCCTAGTCCTAAAACAAGAAGTCCATTTTAGAAAGGAACCCTAATGTGTTGCAAGTGACATTATCAATAAAGAGGGGAGGAGGTTCCAAAATCAAAGATAGTAGTAGAAATCCATAACCTAGGTTCTATCTCGATAGACTTCAATCTTATTTTTTATTTACATGAAAATAGAACTTTTTAGAAATATAGGTTTATCCACTTTAAAGCTTCAAATAAGAGTGTTTATATTTCTTTTCTTCAACTTTAATTTTTTTATCTTAGGTTTTTACTATTTCTAAAAGCTAAGATCAATTTTATAATCAATTATTTCTTTTATTTTTATGTTAGGTTTTGAACTTGTATTCTCATTTTTACTACTAATTATACAACATTTGAGAGGTCGTAAAGTCCAATTATGTGGTATGAGGTTGTTACTAATATCTACTATTGAACCTTGAGATAAATAAATATGGAAATATAGTTTGAATACAAATAAAGTAGAAATGAAATGAAATGCTTAATAGCATTTTATGAATATGATTTTGCTTTTTAGTTTAAAATATCAGAGTTTTATAAGTTTGCTTTTTCTATTTTATTTTATTTCATCTTTTTTAGAATATTAGAGTCTTATCATTTGGGTTAATATTAGGCAAATGGGTTAATTAGATCTCAAGCCATAAATATATACATACTAAGCAAAGTACAAAGCCAATTTAAATAGCATTGAGGAAAATACTAATAAGACCAAAGAAAATATGCATGCTTCCAAACTCAACAATTCCTCTTCTACCAGGTAATTGAAACAACATTCTTAGACTTAATAACACAAACAGCACCATTGTTGTCACTAATGACCCCCAATTTTCCATTCTATCTTTAAATATTACTCCATATTATCCAAAATCAAGATCTCTTAACCCCCAAAATGAAATAAGATTATACTTGAGACCTCACAATTTTGAGTTTCAAACATTAAATCTTGTGACAATGAAAGGAAATAATGCAGAGAAAATGTGCATATAACTAAATGTATATGTAGAGGAAGGAAAGAAATGATGAGAAGAGAGGTGTGTGATTTGATATTTGAGTTGATGAAGAAGAAAGGTATAAAGGAAAGACAGATGTTGTTCAAAAATATAAAAAAAAAATATAGAGAGAGAGGAAAGAAAGATAAAAGTTGTATAATAGAAGAAAGCTTAATGTGGTGAGTGATGAATCAAGTAGAAATGGCATGTAACAACCTTTTTTATTTTGCTAATTTATTGGTATTTTATTTATTTTATTTTTTAATATCAAAATTTAATATCTTATTATTTTTGAAGAGTAATTCTAAGTTAAAACTAATATTATATTAATAAATCAATTTCATTTATATATAGTAATTAGTTTTTAAAGCTTTTTTTTTGTATAAGTTGTGATTAGATTTATTCTTTTCATTCTTTTGGAAGATTATTTCAATTGTATAAGGCAATATTTTTTTCCTTTTTAGTTATTCAACTATCTACCAAATGGCTAATGAATTTTACATTTCTATGTAGTTGGTACAAGTGGCTTTCTTCCGATAGGTTTTGTCCCTATTCTTGATTCCTATATAAGTTTTTTATTATTTTATGCTATGTGTGAAACTATTTTTGTTATAAGCAAAAACCAAAGAAACAAATGGAACTTTCTTCAATAAAATATTTTCTTTCTTATTAAAAACTAAATTATTGATAATTACATTACTTTTAATGGCATGTACCTTTTTTATGGCCTAACTAGTAGAATGTCCTCGCTTCGCAATGAAATAATTAATAATTTAGATAAAATAATTGATACTTTTTTTTTTAAATTTTCAATGGAGATAATGTAAAATTTGAGAAAATATAGTATTCAAATTATTTTTAATTAAAATTTGAACATGACTTTTCTTTAAACAAAACTTTTCAATACCAAACTCTTTGAGTTACATGATTTTATATAGCAGATAAAACATTGAAAACTGAAACCATATTATTTTACTCTTTCTTTCATAAAGAGCAATATTATTTTACTAATTACCATTTGTTTCTCTTTTTCTCCTCTTTCTAAAATATAAATTAAAAATAATATATTTATGTTAGAAGTTGAAAAGTTCCTCTAAATTAACAATTGGTAATGATAATTACAAGAAAAAATTTAAAAATCTCAAAACCCTAAAAAAAGATAGTGAAAGGACATAATCAACAAATGGTAAAAAATTTCATGTAATGCCACTTGTCAAAATTCTAATTAAACATCATTTGGACTCAGCTTTACTATTATTATATAGATATAGATATAGATATAGATGTGTGAAATTCAATTTAATTTTGGACATTGATATATAAATATGTGACCTTGTTATGCATGAATATTTTAATTTAACATTTCATAATGCCATTAAAAGACGTATTTGACATCATTTTAAATGCATATTTCTCATGCATATCTTCATTTTGAAATTTTATTTCTTTATATGTTTATATAAGAAAATACCTCTTGCATTTTCAATTTTAGATTATAATTTTTTGCCATAATCCTTCTTGTAATGGGCTTTTTTTTCTAAGCTGGACAGATAATTAGTGCTTTCAAGTTCTAGAGTCTATTAAATGAAAAAAAAAGGCTTAATACATTTATAGTCTTTGTATTTATTTATTTATTTATTTTTACTCAACTTTCTACATTCATTTTTTATCAACTTCTTGTATTTGCCTTTTTTTTTCTCACTAGCTCTCTACGAAGTTGATTTTTGTTCTGCTTGAACAGTTAACTCCATGTCACACATTTAGTTATGTAGTTAAACAAAAGGGGTTAAGTAGAAAAAAAATCAAATAATTTCTTTTAGGATACACTTAAACATGATGCAGTTGCATTTTTATCTGTTACTAGTTTTATTCTACTAAAATTTCAATGGTTATACCTTTTTCTTGCTTTCATTTCTAAAACAAAAATATTGAAGTGACTTCAAGAAAAACCAAAAAGGAATAATCAACAAAAAAAGGTCAGTCCTTTCTTATTATTATGTTGTTGTTTATTTTAAAGTTCAATGTACTTAAGAAAATGTGCATGTTTTTCCATCATCATTTATCTATATTTGCTATACATAATTTGCAAATGTTTCTAATAATTTGGTTTCATAGTAATCTGATAGCTTCTTCCATCTTCTTGCAATTAAGATTATTTTAAATTTTTTATTTTTTTCTTTTTTTCCATATGGTGTGGAAAAATGAATACGCCTAAAAGGATGTGGATGTATGCTAGATGTAATTCATGAGGTTTAATTAATAGGCAATTTATTTTGGGCTTTAAAGCTTTTATAAGTTTTTCTTGTTCTTAGATACATTTTAAGGATAGGGAAAAGATCAAATGTTCATATAAAAAATGCAAGAATCATAGGTATGTTATGCTAAATGATGTTTGATATCATCTACTAAGTTAAGGGTTAATTGAGAAATATTATGTTTAGAATTATCACGAGGAAGAAAATGTAAAAAACAAGCATGATGCTTGTCATAAGGATACACAAATTGAAAATAGATCTTTTAATATATTTCGGCATATGATTTTAGATATAGTTGGTGCAAACTATAACTTTGGAAATCATCTATATTATAAAATGGAGAATGGTAGTGCATTATATATTTTAGGAGAAATCCCTAGTCCAAATGATAGTTGTCTATTTTACTCTTTTGAATCTCATATGGAGAAAACACCAAATTTAGAATCTCAATAATTTTATGACATACTTAAAGCAGCAGATTTTAAACTATATAAAGGATGTGCTAACCACTCTCACATGTCTATGGTTGCCTATTTATTGATTATTAAAGCATATTACAATCTTTCAAAGAAGTGTTTTGATAGCATATCACAACTTGTTAAGGAGGCTTTACCAAATGATAATATTATGGTTGATAATTTTTATAAGGCAAAGAAACTAGTGAAGGGACTAGGTTTACTTGTCAAAAACATTGACCATTGTAAATTTGGTTTCATATTGTATTGGGATGAAGATAAAGAACTGACAAGTTGCAAGTTATATAGACATGATAAATATTAAAGAAGGGTGGGTCATATAAGAACAAAAATGTTGCATACAAACAAATGTACTACTTTCCTCTAGTTCCAAGACTGAGGCATTTGTTTGCATCTTGTATAACTGATAAAGAGATGCATTAGCATCTCGAGCACGAACAAAAGGAAGGAATTATCTGTCACCTATCTAATTTCTTATCATGGAGACACTTGAATGAAACCCATGCCCAGTTTGCTGCTAAAAACTCATAATGTTAAACTTGGTTTATGCATAGATAGGTTTCAACCATTTGGTCAATCTAGTAGGTAATACTTTTCTTGACCAGTTTTGATCACTTCTTACAATTTACCTCCATGGATGAGTATAAAGGAGGAATACATGTTCTTAATAATCATTGTGCTAGCCCTATATAATCTAAATTAAAAACTAGATGTTTACCTACAGTCTCTTATTTTTAAGTTGTGGATGTTGTGGCAATACATACAGCACTTATGTGGACAATAAGTGATTTCCTTGCATATTCTATGTTGTCAAGTTAGAGTACAACTGGTAATTAGGAATGTCCTTATTACATGCATGAGTCACAACTAAGCATAGAGCAAAGCCATCCTAGTTTGATAATCATAGGAAAATATCTTTCTTGTAATCATCCTTTTAAAAGGAATAAAATAAACTTCATTCAAAAAAAGCAAGATAAAAGGTAACCTCCCTTCTATTAGAATAGGTGAAGAAATTTATTGGAAATAAATCATTTAAGCCTAAAGAAAGTGATAGATTTTTTGTTCTAAAAAGGTTAATGATGAAATTTGTAAAAAGCACGATTGCGGGTGGGAGAAGTGATTTGGGATTTGCTTTATTAGAGTTCAAACTTACTTTGACACAATCTTGATATTGAACAATGAAAGCAAAACCAAAGATAATGCCAAAGCAAGGTATGATGTGAAATGGTATTGTAATTGCAAAGAGTTAGAAAATAACCCAAAAATAGGAAAATACCTAAAAGCATGTTACACCATAGATAAAAATCAAAGATATGTTTTATTTGAGTGGGTGAAAAATCTTAAGTGTCCTTATGGATATGCTTCTAATCTTGAAAGTTATGTAAACATGAAGAAGTACAAAATTTTTTCATGAAAAATCATGATTTATGCAGCAATTAATTCTTATTGCTTTTCATGAGTTTCTACCCAATCTTGTTTAGAAAGCTTTGACATAATTGAGCTCATTCTTTTAAGATCTCACTTTGACTAGTCTTCATGTATAAGACATAAAAGTTAGGGAAAGAAATTGTTTTGATTTTACACAAGTTAAAGTGTATTTTACCCTTGGATTTTTTACTCCATGGAATATCTTCCAATCCACTTGCCTTATAAAGCAAAAGTAGAAAGACTTATTCAATATCGATGGATTTACCCTTTTGAAAGGTAACCAATACGTAATAAACTCTAATTATATGTACACAATGTGCTCTATTTAATTCTAACAACAAGTAAAGGCATTTATTGACGTAGGTACCTTTTCCATTAAAAAAATATTAGTAATAAAGCATATGTTAAAGCTTTAATGTGTAATGCATATTTCGTTGTTGAATCCTTATTTTTTTTATTTATTACTTTGAACCTCATGTTGTAAAACGAAATCGAATTATTCCATGCAATGATAATGGGGAGAAGTAGATGAAGTTGATGGAAATCTTGCAATATTCACACATTCTGGTTGATTAGGAGAGTGAACAAGTACAAGATTCTTAACAGTCGTAGAGTATAAGTAAACATATTTTTTTATTAAATTGTGAAGAGGTCAAACTCTTATGAGGTAAGCATATAAGTTATGAAATGGCATATATCACTTTTAGATTCAATTTTATATGCCTCTACCTTTTGTGTTTGGAATTTTTTTTACAATGGCTTATACATAAATATATTGCAAGTAGAGTCAACATTTTTAAATGATAGTCAAATTGATGAAAATATAGAAAAGTACTTTTGGATATGGTTTAAAGAATATGTAAGTGTTGATATAATACTCTTTTGATTATAGTAATTTATATGTTCTTATTGTGCTATGTTTAATCTACAATTTTAATTACTATAAAAGTACAAAATAATCCCTTTGAAAAATGTATTCCTCCAAAAGCTCACAAAGGGCCCAAATTGGTGAGTGAAGTGTTACTCAGTGTATTTTGTTAATGAATACAAGTTTCACATAGAATCTGATGCTTGATTTAGATCTATAATGAATAATGGAATTTGTATAAAAGGATCTAACTATGGTGAAAATGGTATTGACTATTATGGCTGCATTCAAGAGATTATTGAGCTTAAATATGCTAGATTACCAATAATGAGAATCATATTATTCAAGTGTGAGTAGCTTAATCCTTTGATAGATATTAGGAAAAAGATACATAAATGGTATCAATTAGTTGATATCAACCAATGATGTAAATTTAACAAATATGAACCATCTGTAATGGCTATGTAAGCAAGTAAAGTGTATTATGTATCTTACCCAAGTTAATGAAATGACAAGGTAAATTTGTTAAATGTATGCCAAATAAAGCTTAAGAATATTGTGACACCTATCACCCAGTTCGTTCATTAGACCTGAGTGAGAGGCAGCACACAACCGACATCTACTTATTAAATATCACATATTACTTGAATCCCTTATAAAATTTAAAACCCTTTATAAAAATAAGACTTATATACAACTCATAAAATCCAATCTTAACAAGAATCCTATTATAGTTAAACTATTAGGAACCATCATGTTGAAAACTTGACAGCATAACAGCTATCTAGGAACACTAGCCCAAATAGTAACCTACATAAAAACACACTTCTAAAAGCATCCAACTATCACATCTCAATTTTCTAATCCTCCTAACACTCCAAAACATAATCAGTGTATCTAAACATTGCAACATATATTTAACATTTCTCAATTATATACATTACAACATATCCATATATAACCATATATATACATAATCATGTCTAATAAACTTATAAAATCCACCATACATCTATACCACATATAAATGAAATCTATCAGACATATGTATATCATACATAAACCAAACCTAAAAACCATACAAGAATAAAAATTGTCTTAAATAAAAAAATACATCTTTCCTTAGACAATATCGATTACATAATATGTATACAACCCAGGATTTGAAACCTTAATATTACAAACCTTTCCTTTATATTCATCATGATATACTATATACACTACATATAATTTCACTTTAACTCCTTACGTAATGTTTATTTATCCTCTCTTTATCAGTGCCTTCTAATATACCTACACATTGCAATAAATGATGTACTAAGCTTTGCAGCTCAATGGTGTAATCAATCTGATATATATATATCTTACCTTTATTTATTTATCTCAAACATGCACATATACCATTATCATGCCGCATGTATATCACATACATATCATACCATATATATTAACCAGAACTATATATATATATGTATATATATTATCTCTAAATTGACATGAAATGATTTACAGCTTGCAATCCAAATATAATTTCACATAAATACATCACATATACTAAACAAGCACTCATTATGTCATCATGTTCATGCATTCAATACATTATATCTCTTACTTTATTGTAATGTACATGAGTATATCATTTAATCATTTTACCATCCCATTTATTTAAGATTATAATTTTCTGACAACATCATCATGCATAAATCATTTGTAAACATTACAACATATTCACTTATTATCATCCATTTATAATTTCATGATTAAGATTATAGTTATAATATATGTCAAATCACCATTTTGCCCATATATAAGATACATAGTCCCAAAACTAGATAATAGGAATCATTGATTGCAAAAGTCTAGCATTGACCCAAAGGTTTAATATGTTAACCACAAAGGTCAAGCATTGACCACGAAGGTCTAATACATTGACCCAAAGGTCTGGCCCGTATGCAAATACGTTGACCTATAGGTCTAGCTCGAAGGCAAATTCTTTGGCCCGTAAGTTTGGCCTCTAGGCAAATTCATTAACCCATAAGTCTAAAATAAGCACCGAAGTGCCCTAACAACTACTAATCGCACTAGTTAATTGATAAACCTATCTAAACTAGATTGTCTACATATATGGGCTATCACCATTCTTAATTATATTTCACCTTATTAAAAGTAACTTTTAAGAATTTAACAAGTCCTTTGGCCAACAAATGACCAAAGGCGACAAATAAAGCCATTTTATCATGTTATTACATTTTACCATGCTTAATTACAATTCATAAATACCATGCCATTAGCATTGCATAGAGTAATTTACCTTTCCTTTTCATTTTAAGAATGCCTCTAGCATTTCTCATCTTATATTAGGCCTTCTGGCCACTATGGCTATTATCGCCATTTTAACATTCCTTAATTTTTTTGTTTGCCATTTCCAATACATTTATTCGATAATAACTCATTCTTGTTATCATTCATCAATAATAATATTGTCATGGTTATTATATTATTATGGCCATAACATACATACAAAAATTTATATTGTATAGCATAAATGGAACTACCATACACAATCTTATCACATGCATGGTTCATGTATAAACATCAAGTCTTAAATATTACATCACAATCTTAATCATTAATTCATTTTCAACTCATTTTTTAAGACATTATATTTTATCAACACATCTGTTATTAACAATTTATACATATATACATGTCATATCTTGTAGTATTCATATATATAATATGCCATTCACATTATTATCTTGTTCAACACATTTTACCCCTAAATAATATCTCTTATTCCGTGTTCACAAACACTATTTATTAAATTATCTCCTTTTATCACATACTATCTCCATTTACCAATTATGCTTGTGCCAATTTAATACTAAAACTTAATACAATACCATATAACTATTTTTTACCATCAACTACATCATTGTACCATAATCATACATATTCAAGTGATTTTACGTCTTCTTATTTACACATACTTATCCATATGCAAAGGATCTAACATTTTACATAGTTTAACCATGTAAAAATTTACTATTTATATATAATCACATATATGCATGCTTTAACCACATATTACTTTTTACATCCATTTGCCACCTTTCATACAACTTATTTTTTATGACTATTACTACAATAATCACTTAGTTACAGTTATTATAGATAGCATCATCATCTTTAAATTCTTCATATCATTAATTCTTATCCTTATAGAATATCATAGCATAATAATAGCATAATATGAATGTATTTCATAAAACAACATTTACTTGTTTCATGCATACTATATATATCTCATGGCATAATATTCATAGTCAAATTATTTTAGTTCATATGATCATCTCAAAAAGTATAAACCATTCTTTTATGACTATGCTTCAAATCACATATATTCTAACAATTTTGTTTACATATTATTCACCTATTAACACCCATGAAGCATACACTATTATACTCGCATTTCTTATATTTACATGCCTAATTACAAATTAAGACTTACTTCTCTATAGTACAATTCATTATTTCTAACATCTTAAAACCAACTATTATGATCATATCTTAGTCACATACTTCATTAACCATTTACTTTACATTTTTGTACAAGCATTATCACAACTTACACATATATTATCATTATCACACACACACACTCACCACATAATTCATGTAGCCTATTTTAAGCCAATTAGTCTCTTGATATACTTAATCTTAATGTAACATAATATATGATCATCATTTAAGTTCACGAAGGCAATTATGCCCAATAGTATCATTCAGCCATATAACAATTTAAAACCACATTCTTCTTTATATACTTTACTAATTAAACATAGACGTTAACATGCATATATCACTATTATAGTCAAACATATATATGTCATATTAAGTTATAACATATGAAAACATCCTAGGGAGACATTTGGCTAACCATTAGCATACACATCATGAGGTCCAATTTCTCAATTCCAATATTACATACACATATCCAACATCTTATTACACTAAACATAATTATAATGCACCTTCACAAATATATATGTAGCCCTATAGCCATAACCATACCAAATTTCCCTTCACATACCATTTGGCCATGATAAGTCATGCATTCCTCATCATCCATTTCATGTCACATACACATAATTTTCATTCATTTCAAACACAATTTACCGTTATTTACCCAATTACATCAATTGCATACACAAACACTAATTTTATCACTCACATACACACTTTAAGTTTAAATTTCATAAACATACATATGTTAAGTTGATAACACTTACAATTTTGGTTTCTAATTACATTAATTAGCCACTTCAAGCTTTCTCTTTGCACAACTCCATTAAACACTCCATCATCTCTATATACATACACATCATAACTAAAAAACCATAATAAATTCCATAGACATCCAAACTCAAATCAAACTTATCATATGTGCTTTTGGGTCCTTATAAAGGCTTTGAAAAATATGAAACTCAATAAAAAAGTTTCCATGAAAAAATGGTTACTATTCATCCATGACATTTACAAATTTATATAAATTCACAACTCAGCCAAAGCTCAAATTAACTTTACAAATCTCTAATCGAAACCTCTAAAAACTCATAAAAATTATTAGATTTCAAAAAGGAGCATTAACTCAAAAATTAATCACTATTCACCTTTGATATTCCAATCTAAATTTTTTTCAAATTTGGTCTCCATCTTGTGGTTTATAACATAAGAGGACTATAAATCATCTCAATTTAGTGGTTAGAAGGGAGAAGAGGTGGATTTGTAAAAGAAAACCAAGATTAAAAGCTTGAACATATGCTTCAATAGCCAACATTTGTAAAAGAAGAGAAGTGAAGAAAAAAGCTACTAGAAAACATCCCTTAGCTACTAGAATTGGAGCTTTTATTTCAATAAATTAAGGGCCAAGATCATTTCATCCAATGGCTCATATTAAAGCCTCACTAAAAAAATTTTATTTTCTTACTTTAATTCTCTTTTTATTTTTGTTCTTCTATTATTCCATTAATTTTCATATCTTATGATCCACATAATTGTACATATGATTCCCTAAAAGTTGCAAAAAAAAAATGCAAAAACCTCGCATAATTGATTAAATATGATACTTTTATCTTTACCCAATTTTTATAAAATACTTCCCAACATTCAAAAATTCCAATATTCATACCATCATATTTCTTAGAATATTTGAGTCTCATGATGTCACATCTTTAGGTACGTCTATGCACATTTTAAATTATTTTACAACTCAACTTTAACTGCATCACTATTCATAATAAACTTCAGTAAAAACTTAACTTCTATTTTTAACCTCCTAAATGATCATTTTTCCTCTCTAAACTTTACCCAAAAATATCTTATAATTAATGCTACCATTTTGTAACATTAGGAGGTTTCGAATCTTGGGAGGTACTATTCACCATCAAGTGGTACTATTCACGTACACACTCATTAGCGTTCATTTTCCAATTGAATGTTCTCATTTCATCACCAAGCTATAAGCAAACACTATTTAATCCATTAAATCTTTATCAATAGGGTTAAAAATCATATCCCATACTTGAAGTCACTATTTAGGACTTTAGGATTTAGTATTCACAATCTCGCTCGTTATCACTCCTTAGACTATCAAACGTCCTTATTTTCACACCAAATTTTACCCATAATCTACTTATAACTTAATCCTTTGTTCAGTAAAAAAATCCTGATCATGTCTCAAAAATCACTATTCACAACCCTCGAGTGTCACTATTCACTATGCTAGGATTTTCAAGTGTTACAAATATGGTTGATTTGCCAAAAGATGATAGAGAAAAAGAATAGATAAATACTACCCCATTCCAAGTAGAAGTGGAGGAAATACATGAAATTATTATGAATGATTTGAAATATGATTAATTGTGCTTAAATGACTTATCAAAAGAGGTAATAAAAAAAAGATGACCCTATTAAAGAGGAATTACCTATAGATAAGCAAGATTTAAAATATTCTTATGTTGATGATTATAATACATCAGAAGATAAAGAGGCAGAATATGATGGAGAAATAGATTTTGAATTGGTCTAATATGTGCTTTATTTGGTATAGTTGTAATAAAATTCTTATTAGCAATTATATTTTGAAAAAAGAAAAATTAACAAATGTGCAAGCTTTGTTTTTCTTCTTATAAGTTGTTACACTTGATATTCAGTTAACTTTTATTTGTAGATCTATGGTGTATAGGGGAAATTCTCATAGAGGTGTTCACAGTGGCAAATCCTGATTGGGCTTAGGTTGAGGCACTCATTCTTATGGAAATATGTCAAGTGCTCCTCATCTTAGAGTTAAGTCTCATTATGTAAATTCTCAAGTTTCAACAATAATGTCTAATATTGTAGCAGCCCTAACAACTAATACATCTTCTCAACTGACAAAGAATCCTCTAACTTTTACTACAAATCATTCAATGAATCCTAATAAGAATTTAGATGGATCTATCTTGAATAACAATAGCAATGAGGATGAGTGATTAATGATACTTGATGGTAAACTGTGAGTTTTTATACACTTGAAGGATCTATCATGAATTATTTGCAGTTTTCAATTATTATGAAATTTAGTCTAAGAATTATGGTACTATATTATTTAATTATTGGATGTATTTGTTAGTTGCATGCCCTAGAGCTTGTATGTATAGGGATATTTTGTGTACATTTATTTATAATAAAAGGCATTCTTTATTGCATAAGTGTTTGTGATTAATTCATTTGTTTGATATAGATTTTAAACTTTGTAATGAAGACCCTAGTATTATTTCACAATGTAAAAGAAATCATGAAGAGTTCATGATGTGAGATTCCTATTACTTGCAAATGTGAAATACCAAAACTATCCCTAGTCAAAGTATTAACAAGATGAGACATTGTTGATACGAATAGACTAGCACATGTTATACTCTTTAACTTGGCCAAATAATAGTTCTCGCAAGCTATAAGCATGGTGATGTTTACAATTAATATATGGATGCTTGTTTGAGAAACAAGTTCATTGGACACACAAATATGAGATCTCCATATGGATACATAATACATTTTAGTGAAGTCATCTCATCATATCAGTAGGTGCAAGTATCTTTTGACTTGAGATCACCAAAGTTATCTTAAGTATCAAAGAGTATACTTTGACTATGGTGCTTTTACTTCACCATGATATATACATAGCTAGAAGGATGGTTATAGTCTAAGATACTTGAAGGTAGTTGAGTGATTAGTAAAAGATTCATCATCCTGGATTATAATAGGAAGTTTATCTTACAAGTCTAATATATCTTTATTCAGGGAATCTCTTATCAAAGTAAAATGCAAGTGTGAATGAGATTCATAAGGGCATTTTGGGAATAAAGATTTAAATATTAGAATTGACATGTTTAGGGCTAAATTAGACATACTTATTTAAGTATTAAGTTGACATAAGTCTATACTCAAACCTAAATGAGATAAAGTATGGTGGAAAGGGTAATTGCATGGTAATTATATATGAAAAGGTTAAGTTAAACCACTTGACTTCTAACACTTGAGTAGTCTATCTAGACACCTCTCAAGGCTTGTAAATAAGTGAA
>CANXYI012286606.1:0-12056 GCA_948208565.1 Hura crepitans | reverse complement strand
GCGGTCCAGTTTGTTATTGAAGCTTTACCTAGTGCTATACCTATGTCTGTAGCACTTGCTGTGCTTAAAAAGTTAAAGATTTAGTTGTAAGAACTCCTAGATAAGGGTTTCATATGCCCAATGTGTCTCATTGGGGAGCACAAGTCCTATTTGTGAATAAGCAACATGGGATTATGAGGTTATACATTGATTATAAATAGATGAACAAATTGACTATGAAGAATAAGTATCCTTTCCTTAGGATATATGATCTATTGGATCAGTTAAAAGGACCAAGAGAGTTTTTTAAGATTGAATTTAGGTATGGGTATTATCAGCTAAAGGTGAAAGATGCGGATGTGCATAAGACAACCTTTAGGATTAGATATGGACATCATGAGTTTCTAGTGATGAATTTTATATTGATTAATGCACTTGCTACATTTATGGACTCCATGAATCGAGTTTTTCATCTATATCAAAATTAGTTTGTATTTCATTAATGAAATATTGGCACATTCTAAGAATAAGGAAGAATATGATAAGCATTTAAGGTCGATGGTACAAAAGTCATGGGAGAAATAATTATATAATAAATTTAACATGATTTTTGGCTTGATGAGGTAGCTTTTCTTAGTCATGTAATATCAGCTGATAGGGTGATAGTAGACCTTAAAAAGGTTAAATCTATGACAAATAGGAAGCTGCCTAGGAAGGCCACTAAAGTTAAAAGTTTCTTAAGTTTGGTAGGATATTATAAATGCTTTATGAAGGGCTTTTCCCTTATAGTGTCTCATTTGATCAAGTTGTTGCAAAATAATGTTAAGTTTGAGTAGACCTGATAAGTGTTAAATAAGTTTTGATTGTGTAATCAAGTACCATTCTGGTAAGGCTAATATTGTAGCAGAAGCCTTAAGTTGAAAATCTTTGGTAGGTATGAATTTAATAAAATTTGACTTTTTAGTTTAGTTATATACGTGTTTAAAGGTTTCATTGATACTACATGTTATTATGTTCCATTCATGTGTATCTTTGAGGGTAATAAATGTCCAACTGAGAATTGTTTGTGATAGAGCACTTACGGCTAAGATGAGATTGAAGCCTGATTTGTTTAGACAAGTGAGAAAAGCTTAAGAGAAAGATGGGAAGCTATAAAATGTAATAAAACTAATCCAAAAAGGGAAGCCAGCTCATTATAAGTTGAAAAAAGGTTAATTGTACTATCAGAGTAGATTGTGTATGCTAGATTGATGCTAAGTTAAAGAGAATGATTCTAGATAAGGCTTATAGCAATTGATACGCTATGTACCTAGGTAGCACAAAGATGTCTTAGAATCTAAAAGCTCACTTTTGGTTGTTAGCTATGAAGAAGGACATAGCAAAATATGTGACTAAGTATTTGACGTGTCAGCAAGTTAAAGCTAAATACCAAATTCGTTTAGGTTTGCTATAGCTTTTAAAATACCTAAATGAAAATGGGACAGGATCACTATGGATTTTATGATTGGTCTTCCACTAACTTAGGAGAAGTATAATGCTATTTGGGTGATAGTTGATAGATTAACTAAGTTAGCTCATTTCCTATTAGTGAAGACTAACTACTATTTAAAGTAGTTAGTTGAGATGTATGCGTAAGAGATAGTCATGTTGCACGGAGTGCCTACCACAATTGTGTCTTATAGAGATGTGAGGTTTACCTCCACTTTTTAGAATAAGTTTCATGAGGCTTTAGGCATAAAACTAAACTTTAATATGGCTTTCCATCCATAAATAGATGGCCAATTGGAATGAGTTATTCAAGTAATATATGAAATTCTGAGTTATTGTATTAGTTAAGTGATGTGATGTGATATGGCATGCTATATTCAGGTACTTAAGGACATGTTGAGAAGTTGTGTTATTGAGTTTGAGGGTAATTGGGATAGATAATTGTCACTTATGGAGTTTGCATATAATAACAGCTATTGAGTGAGCATTAAGATGGCTCCTTATGAGCACTTTTATGGCAAAAAGTGCAAAACTCCTCTATATTGGACCAAGCAGAGTGAGGATGTGGTGTTTGGATTGGATTTTATTCGACACACTGAAGAGAAAGTAAAGGTGATAAAGGGCAATTTAAATCTCAGATAGGTAAAAATCCTATACAAACTTAAAAAGAACGGCTATTAAATATGACATTAGGGATAAAGTGTTTTTAAGAGTATCACCTTGGAATAAAGTTCTTCAGTTTGGTAGAAAAGGGAAGCTTAATCCTAGGTTTACTAGTCCATACAAAGTCATTAAATGTATGGGTCTAGTTGCTTTTATGTTAGCTTTACCTTTTAAGTTAGATAAGATCTATAATATGTTTCATGTGTCGATGTTGAGAAAGTATCAGTTAGATCTATCTCATGCAATTTCAATAGAGTTCATAGAGTTATAGCTAGATTTGACTTATGAAAAAGAACTTGCCAAAATCTTGGCTAGTGAGACAAAAAAGTTGAGAAATAAGTGGATTCAATGGGTAAAAGTATTTGGAGGAATCACAACACTAAAGAAGTCACTTGAGAATAAGAAGATACCATTAGACGTAAGTACCTTTACATGTTTAATCCAGGCAATTTCGAGGAGGAAATTACATAAGAGGGGAAGGTTGTAATGTACCACATATATGGCTTAAAATAAATAATAAAATAATTTAAAAAATTAGATTTTTATATAATTACAACTATAATTGCATAAAAGTTCTTTTTGTGAGGATTGTAAGTGAAATTTGGTTGTAGACCTATATAGACCGGTTATAGACCTATATAAACAGTTGGATCAATTTTGAGTGATAAATCTAAGCCATTGGTTCCATGGAGTATTGCCTATAGTTAATAAAAAAATAGAAACCGTTCAACCTTCTTTCTTACTATACATTCAAGAAAGTAACAAAGAACATTCTTGTGAAGATTAATTGCAAGGTAATTCATCCAAACTAAGTTCTAAGTTGTGCATTTAGTTACTTTCTACATCTATACTTTATTATATATGTGTATGATGTGTTTTGTTAGGGTTCCATGCTTGAAAAAGAAGAAGCTAAAAAGAGAATGCTAAAAGGGGATGTGATTATTGATACCTAGATCGATTAAGAAACACTTTGCTAAAGTTTAAATAGTAAGAGCATAAGGAATTTTGAGTTTTCCTTTTAATTTCTACATAAACTATATTTCTTAGGTTTTTTATTGTAATTATGCAATTCTTTTATGCTAATTGATGAAATTGATGTGTAATTGTTTATGATAAATTATTCAAAATATGCTAGAATTGATGTATATTGAATTAGACTGTGACCATTTATTGGTATGATTTTGAGTTGAATTGTGCAAGTTTGCTACTTTTTTTTGTCAAATTTTACATTGAAGTTTACAAAAAAAGGCCTCATGACTATGAACATTTATTAGCCACACTTGTGACCCCTTCGAACAAAAAATTTGGTCTTTAGATAAAATAGGAGGTTATGGCTGTGAACCATAAAATGGTCATACCCTTAACTCCCTTTTGATAGCTTAACAACTTTGTTTTTCTTTCTCTAAACTTAATGATTTTGCAAACCATTTTCAACCAATTTCTCCAATTACTTTCTAAGAAAATTGAGAAATATAATGTATAGAGTTTTTGCATATATTTAACATGATTTTTAGGTTTAAACAAGGATGGATAAGGTGAGAATTTATATACTAAAGATAATATAAACTAAACTTCAATTGTGAAATGAATATGTAATAAGTTCTATTGAGACCAACGAGTTTGTATGGCAATATGATATGATAATATTATATATTAGATTGAGTATGATAAGATGTGACATGTGATGTAGTGAATATATTACGTGAACCAATTATGAGATTAAATTGAGTATGAGATATGAGACGTGTGGACATAACATGTGATGAGGTTTGTTCTAATGTGTAAAGTGAAATAATTAAATAAAATACAGAATAATGAGATATAATAAATATCAAGAGTAAAATGTGTACTAAGTGATGATTGTATATGGAGATTATGAATGAGATAGTTGGCATGATAATTAGAACTTAATAAATAATACCTATGTAAGGTTATTAATAGTGTTGGGATAGATTGAGTAAGAGATTTGTGTAGTAGTACTATAACTTATATGAGATATTATGGGTATATCCATATTAAATCCACTTGGGTAGTATACATTTTTTGTGTGCTCTCTGAAACAATTATAGTATTGTGAAGACAATCACATAAGAACCACTTGAGAATTGTACATATATTATCTCATTTCATATGTAGGATTGCGTGTATGGATGCAAATGAAGTTTTAGCAATAGTTTTATGTATCAAAATATTTAAAGATGATTTATACTTGAACCAATTTCTTTTAAGAATTAATTGCAAAGTTACAAAAGTTGCTCTAGAAAAAGATATGAGAAATCTTATTTTAAAACAAATTTTTGCAAGATGGCAATCTCTTTTAAGTAATTTTGATTTTGAAATAAAGCATATAAATGGATCAAGTAGTTCTTTGCCTGATTTTCTGTCACATGAATTCCTATAGGGAAAGGCTTAAGATGACTACTCCAAACTAACAAAAGATGTCTAAAAAATCCTATGCATTAAATCATGTATCTAATAGATTTTAGCCACTTCAATCTCGACCTCTTATACCTCAAACTCCGTTCACAAGGCCCCCTTATCAACCTCAAACTCAAATGACTTTAATTGTCTCAAACAATTTTTAAAGGCTTGCAAGCCGGTCTACTTTAAATACTTTTCTCCAAGCCTTACAAATAGATTTTCCCCTTTTAGGTTCAACAATTGGCCCAAACACTTCTCCAGCCTTTTCCTCTCTTTCCTTCTCATAAAAAATATCTTCACATTAGGTTCCTAAACCTTCTCGTTATATTCCTAAACCTAGCCCTAAATGTCTACTATACCTCAAACCATAATACTTAGAGAAAACACCTAAAGAAAATTATTTTGATAAATTAACTCAAAAAATTTATCTATCTAGTTTCCTCTTTACCCTTTTAAGTATAATAAAAGACACAAGATTCTATGAACTAATTCTATTAAATAAAGTTAAAGGAATAAAACATACTTTTGACTCTAAAAACCCTAAGAAGATTAATTACTCCAAGATGAAGATATTAAAGATAGTGACTCCTGCTTAAAGGAATTAGCATGTGTCTATTGAAAAAAGTTTATTCATTAAATATAATCCTCAAAACTTTGATTATTATGATAATAAAGATACATAGTTTAATGTGTTTCTCCTTAGGAGCTTTAATCACTCCTGTTTTATCCATTTCTCAAAGTACTTCCTAGTTAAAAAGATGCCTAATTGGATTATTCCATGGAATGATTATGGACATCATTCCTCCTAATACACTCTAGATCTTTAACTCTTTCTTATAAAGTCACAAAAAAACTAAGGTTTGATGCGCTAATACTTTTTGCTATAAAGTATGGTATTCCATGGATCCTAACATAGACATTTTAGGTTACTACTGTAGAAGAATTCAATACTCTTAACTTGCTATATGACTATAGAGTTAAATTGTAGGATTGTTTTGATGTCTCAAAAGTAAATTTCCAAGATTTTCTTAGTTGTACAGAATCCTCTATCTTTAAAGAAAGCAAGATTTCCAACTTAGTAAGTTAAAAATTCAAGAAATATAGGTAGCAACAAATTCTCAAGAAGAAATCAACAAAATTTTAAAGATCTCAATAGGCTCATCTTTTAGACTGAGCTTTAAACAATTCTAATTATAACCTGTATGGCTTCATGATGTAAAATGTATTTACAGTACAAGATTCCTTCGACCTAAGTTAATTTCCACTTGTTTAAAGCATCTTGTTCCATTCTCTAAAAGAAGATTCATCCTGTCTAAAGATAACTCCACTTGTCTAAAGCATTATGCCCCAATCTCTAAAAGAAGATTTCTCTTTATGTATGCAATGATGACTCATCCAAATTCCAAATGTTTTCAAATCTATCCATCTCTTATAAATAAAGGGATTGAAGATCTACAAAAATAATCTTTCTTTCTTTTGTAATATAAATTTGTAGTGTGCTTTTCTTTATGCTTTTATAATATTTTTGTAAGTTTTTTTTAAGTTTTTGCCTCTGTAATTTAAGTTTATTTTAGTTTTTTTTGTATTATTGCTTTTTCTATTATCTTTCCTTGTAAATAAAGAGTTTGTTTTTAGAGTGTATTTTGTTTAATTCTAAATAAAGTTTCTCAAAAATTTATAATACATGTTTCACCCCTTATGGTATGAAAGCCATGGTTATCTTATGTTTGAACATCATGTTAATCACCTCTTAGAGCACTTATGTTTCCTAGATCTTACTAATAGAAGAACTATTTTCTTACTAAGAGATAGATTACTCAGAGCTAAATATATTCAGTTAGAAATCCATTTAGAGTATCATAATTAATTTTATGATTGTTGAGAAACTCAAAAGTCTATTTAATTATTCACTCTCATCATCAGGTATTTAGATTTGCTGTTAGAAAGAAATAACTTTTTAAAGTTGTGATCTTAATTATTTATTCATAGCCTTCTCATCTATCATTCTATTTAGGTTTTCTTCAATCCAAGGATCCTTCTAAGGTAGTGCTAGTCAGCATGTAATGTTGTTGTAGCTTAGCTATTGTTAGCTAAAAAAGATGTTAGGTGGTCCTAGCTCGATAGTCCCAATACTCTATCTAGGCTCTTTAGATTTAAGAATTCTTTTATAGTTTTGATATTGTGATATTTATAGATAATTTATCTAAATTACTGTCTTTAAGAAAGTCTCCGTCCAATAGTGAGTTTAATATTGAGGATGAGATTAGTTCAACTTAATATTGCACAAATTGAAAATCATTTGCATGATTGGATCATTCCTAAGCAAGATGTGAAAACTACTTATAAAATTGGTTCATTTGAATTATTTTCAAGATTATTCTATTAAGACTATAGAACAAACTATAGCTTTGAACTAAAAACATGAATCCATTCATTTATTTTCTTAAAATAGTCTAAAAGAACACATAAAAAAATATAAGTATTTACATATAGGAATGGTTCAAGTAGCTATAAAACCTTTATTTAGAATTGGATTAGACATACATGTTCTAATGTGTTTAAGAGACTCAAGACGTATAGACTTTAATAATTCTTTATTAGCAATGGCAGAATCAAATCTTGCTAATGGCTGAGTTTACTTTAATTGATGTTTTAATTTTTTTTGTCTCCTTATATGATTCTAATATTATGAATACTCTAGTTTTAACTATTAAAAATAAGAACAACAATTTTGAATTGAACTCAAAATTAGTATCAGTCATTTACAGAGTTTATTATAAAGTTGTGTTCACAACTTTAAACCTTAGGTCTAAACAAAGTTTAATAAGAAATGAAACATTATTAATTGATGCTAATGTCTCATAGTGAGGTTCACATACATAAACATGTAAAATGGAATGAACTAGCTCAATCAAGTTCTTGGAAATTACATGACATTAATCATCCTAAGCCTTTAGAAAATAATTCTCAAATATCTAAGATTTTAGAATAATCAAATGGTTTTATTAGGTTAGAATTTTTCCCAAACCTGTCTCAATCTTCAAGAGTCTCAATGTTCCAAAATAGTAGACCTTCAAGTAGTAGTATTCCAAGACCTTTAAAACCTCATATTTCAATTATAATTCCAAATGAACATATGCCTAATAATGATATAGAATTAAGAGAAGTAAATTACAATAAGCAAGTTCCTAAACCTATTTGTGTTAAAGGAAGAAAAACTCGAAGTGTTTTTTTCTCCTTGTATGTTTCTAACTAGATCTCAAATTGAATCTTTCTCATATATTAGTGTCATTGAAAAAGAGCTTAAAATAGAATAAAATTTCTTAAAAAAAGAGGTCATGACAAGATATAACAAAGAAGAGAGAGATTAATTCTTTGATAATATAGAAAATAATGAAAGGACTAGGATAAGAGAAATTTGGTATCATGAAGTGAGATTACAAAAGGTTAATATCCCTTTCTTTTTATGATTTAAACATTATAGCTAAAATAATAATAAAAATTTCCTTTTTAAAAATATTATAGTAGCTAATGGACAAACTAAAACATAGATCATAGTAGATAATAAAGAAATAGGATTTGCCTATCTATCACTAGAAAAAAATAGGAATTAAATACAAAGATACAATTTTAGAATTACCCTTTAAAAAGGTACATTTTTAATAAACTGATTCATAGTCTACAATAGCTATAAAGGTAGTACAAGGTCAATTAAACTTTTCTAGTTAAATGTTAGCCATGATAGCATCTCAAATAGATAATATAGATTTATGTACATCTTCTTCCTCTTACCTTTAGAGGGAGAGTATAAAGAATCAACCACTATTTAAACCCTTTGAATTCAACAAAGAATCATAGATTACTTTAGGATCTAATGAAGATATGCGAAAACAAATCCAAGAAAACTTAGAAAAACTAGATTTAAGAACTAAAAAGAATAAACAAATAATCAATATGATTAATGATAATGGGGAATCAAAAAGTGAAGAAGAATTAAAAAAAATAATTTTATAAGGAACAACAAGTCTCAAAGATCTATAATAGACATGTTATTCCTCTTGCTCCTAAGACAAAAAAAAATTACTATTACCCTAAACCTACCCTTCCAGGTGTTTAATATAAGGAAAGGTCTTAAGTTATTTAAGTTAAGTATGATGGTGAATCAATCTGAATGGCATATAAATGGTCTAAATAAACACCAACTCCTTAATATGTGTGAAGAAATAGCCACGATGGCTTCTGACTATATGGCCTAAAGGAAAAATGAAAAAAAAGATTGTCCAAGTTTTAATATAAGGATTTACTAGACAATTAAAAGGTTGGTGGGATCATTATCTCTACCTAAATGATATGAATGTAGTTTTAAAAGCTAAAAAAGTTAAAGTGAAAGATGAAGAAGGACAACCTCAACAAACAATTGTAAATGATATAGTTAATACTTTGTTATTTTTCATAACTAAAAATTTTATAGTAGATCTAAGTTTTTTTTTAAGATAAAGCTCCTAAAATAATAATAAATCTTAGATGTCCAAAATTGTAAGATTCTAAATGGTATAAAAATCTTTTCCTAACTAAACTTTTTACTAAATCAAATAGTAATAATCCATTCTATAAAAAGAGATTTATCCCAAGTTTACCTAGGTTATTTGCTAAAAAGGTTAAAAATATGATTAAAGAAAATGATCATGGACATTTGCTTTTATAATAGATTAACCTTTGGAGAAGTCATTAGTTATGTTAATAAAGAAGGATTAGTGTAGTGCATAAACTTAAAGTTACAGAATAAGATTAAATAAGAAGCTTTACAAAGTAAAAAAGAGTTAGGACGATTTTGTCAACAATATAGGTTTAAAAAGATCAGAGTCCTTTCGACTAAGAATGGGATAAATAAATGGAATCAAAAGATTATAAACCTAAAAGATATATTAAGAATAAGAAAGAAAGAGGAGAAAGTTTTAAGTTAACAAAAACTAATAAGACTCGAGAAAATAGAAAAACAAAGAGTAAAACTGATAAAAGGTCTTCAATAGTTTGCTAGAAATATGGAAGAATAGGTTATTATGTAAGAAATTGCAAAGTAAAACAAAAGATTAATAAATTAAAAGTTTTGAATGAACTAAAAGAACAATTAGCAAATCTACTTTTAACAGATATTGAAGAAGAAATTTTTGATTATGGTAACGAAGATTTAAATCTTAAAGAGTCATTAAGTATAAACTACTATAGTGAAAAAGATAATTGTGAGTGTAATAGACAATATGTGTGTGGTATAGGCCATATTAATGTTTTAAATGAAGAAAAAAACCTCTTGTTAGATCTAATAGATAAAATAGATGATCCTGAAATAAAAAAAATTATTTGTTGAGATTAAAAGAAATAATAACTAAAACTAATAATAATGAAATGAATTCCCAATCGTATAAAATAGAAGAAATCTATGATAGGTTTAAGATTACAAGAAAATTGGTGGTTACAATACAAGATTTCCAAGAAAAAGTGAAAAAAATAAAGAGAGAAATTCAAGAACTAAAAAAAGATAATAAAGAAATAAAAAAGAAACTATTACATGAGGAAGTAAAAGCCTTTGTTAGAAAACAAGAAATAGAAGAATCATTAAATGCAACAATAAGTCTTCTTAGTTAAGATGAATTTATATGTAGTATATCCCGTATAAATTACCAAAACTTAATAGTAGAAGTTAATTTAGTTATTAAAAATGAACATCACATTAATACTTTAATCCTTATAGACTTAGCTGCTGATTGTATTCAATAAGGTTTAGTGTGACACCCCTTACTTGGTCCGATCATTGGTCGATCACTGAGCCTGACTAAAGAGTGCGCACACAAACATGTTATCTGAACTAAAAAACTCTTATCCATTATCATTATATTTGAAAACACCTTTTAATCATATTCATAACTTACAAAAATATGGGTTACTAAAAATTTTTCAAAAAAACATAGCTACAATTCACTTTTGGGAATCCTCGTGTCAAAAGTTTGGTAGCATAATGGCTATACTGAGACATTATCCTAAAATGAATAGTAACCTGCACATTAAAATAACACTTTTATAAACATTTTCAATCATCCCATGACATCAGTGATCTTCTAATAACTCCAACATCACAAAGCAACACAAACATGTCAATCTCAACCTCAGGAAGAGATATCATACAACACAACAAACTAAAATCATTTTTAGAACACTTTACATTCCATAAAATCAAAATGACTATATCAACTATAGTTTAAGCCCATTTCCCCTTATTTACATCACATGAGCGCTTTTCCTATACATCACCTAAATCTAGATACAAAAACCAAAATAATACTAAAAAAAATAGTCTTCTCTTGATAATCTTAAAGTCTTAAGGCTTGTGCTCAAGCTATCTCTTTACCTACGCATCACAAATCAAATCATGCACTAAGCAATAGCTTAGGGGTTTAATCGAATTAACTTGTGCATTTATGCCAATATAACAATATATAGAATGTAAAAGAACATAAACATTCACAATATCACTTTTTATGCCACATTAGCTATAGCATGCATTATTATAGTTACATAACATAAATCATGTTTACTACTCATCACAAGTCATGCATTATGCATAAAACCGTGCCTTAAGTTTAATACTATGCATTATGTGATTACAACCATTAAACTAATTTTATTATGCCCATTTTAGAGAAAAATGGATATCCTATGGATAATGGGATCATGGTGTGCAGTGGCCCTTATTATGGACCTTACGGTTGCTGTACCAGCAAGAGTCTATAGTGGTTCCTCAACCTTAATAGTAGCTGTACCTGTATGGGTTGTGCTGTGGCCTTTTTAGACCTGAATAGTAGCTGCACCCATATGGGTTGTGTAGTTAGCCTCTTGGACCTCAATGGTGGTGACACCAGTATGGATTTGAAGATCAAAAATAAAAGTTTGTGGGTCAAATATTTAGTGGGCCTACAAACTAAATGCTACAAGGTATCAAGGCACCCTAGCAACTACTATAACTCCTTAGTTGACTAGTTAACCTATCCATACTAGGTTATTTCTCATATGGGCTATTAAAGGTTTACTTTTAGTTACTCTGCCTTAATTTAAGCTTAAAATTGCTTTTGTTTAGCCAACAAATGACTAAATCGAGAAAATTATGTTATAAGCCTTATTTTTCCATTCAAGCATATTAGGTTATGCAATTTACCACACTTTTAGGCTATGTATATATATACACATGTATCAAACATTAAAAACATTTCATATACTCTTATAAGTGTCATTTATTCTATTATGTCAAAAAATTACCATATTCATTTCTTGGTAGCATAAGCTCATTCGAGATTGCATTATGCTCAGTTTCATCATAAAATGCATCACAGCACTACATGATAGTGCAATACCTTATATAGGCGCATAATATGTCTCAAACATATTATTGCCCCATATATGAATATTAGGTCATGATATCTTACATATACTCAACATTTAACATAATCACATTG
>CANXYI012286518.1:0-18897 GCA_948208565.1 Hura crepitans | reverse complement strand
GTACAGAAGATCAAAGGTCTTAGTATAAAGGCCAAATGACGACTCTACTAACCACTCTTATCCCTGGTAAAAATATCATATTCTCTACACTTCTTTGATTAAGCCTACATCATGTTGTTAAACTTCAAGACCAAACCTCTCTTGAATCTTTTCCTTTATAAGTGCTATCATCCTTTGTTCCAATGCTGCCATCGCTTCATTAAACATGCCTCTAGTCATAAGTTGATTTTCACCATCAGTTTTGGGTCTAGTTACCATTTTGGAGATAAAGAGTGTTGAAAGAAGGAAGGAAAGGAATGAGTATTTTCCTTTAAAGAGCCTAAGTGAAGGATGATCCTTAGAGTTAGCATGATATAGTTGTTAATATGATAACATGCATGGATGATTGTAAGATTAAAGGTTAGTGATACATGTGATATGTACATGATGTGTCTAGACATAATAAGGATATGTGATGGATGCATGTCACACCAATACTAGGTAAGATGGTACAAGGTGCATGAAGCCTACATGATAAATGATATATTTTTTTGTATGGTATGCTAAATGTGAATGCATAGGTATGTGGGTAAAGTCTACATGTTATTTTTGTTAATGTGATACAAGGTGATGACTAAGCCTAAATAGTATACGTGAAGTTATGGGATAGTGTTATACATATTCAGGATGCAAGATGCATGTTTATGTATGTGTAACTTATAAAAACTGCATGATGTGTGTATGATAAATTTATGCAAGGTGATGATGCATAGATAATTATTTCTAAGGTATAATGCGAGCTAGCTCTACATGGATTACAATGCACATATGATTTGTTGTTTATAGATAAATAAGTCTTCTAAGCATGTACATGGATGGTTTCATGATGAATGATACAGGCTTCATATGTTAGGGCACTTATGGGTTCATTATATAAGATGGAGGTACTAAAAAATATAGGCGTAGAGATATATTCATAATGCATATGGGGGTGAAAATATATGCATGGTTTTGTGTGGATACATGTGAGGATGTATGCATAAGAATTGAGGTGCTTATTTCTTAGGTGCTATGGCATATGTGTTATGCATGCCCATATGGATGGCTAATGTACCTATACAATGCTTGACTAAAACTAAGCCTAAGCCTAAGTAATATGAATGGGGTAGTGTTGCAACATATGTTGATGTATGAATGATTTTTACTATGCATGGTTTGTAGAGATACCTAATGTTATGCATGATTCCTAATAATGCCTATTAATCATTGATCCATCTTTTAGAGGGGAGTTAAAGTTTATGTGATCCGAGATTTTTTCCTTTAAAGTCAATATGCATTTGTACATATGACTTAAAAATAAATTCATTTTCTCATTTTATTAAAAAGTAATTAAAAGGATTACAAAAGCTCATGACTAAACTAAAAAGAAAAGGGGAGCGAAGAGCTTCTAAGCTTCTAGATCAGGTATCTAGTTAGTGTTAATAAGATTTTGGATGGCATGAAGAAAGTTCTTACACTTGTCTATAAGATGCCCGATTTTTTGGTGATAGGCACAATATAAGTCATTCCTATGCCTAGCTAAAAATGGCCTTATTGGAGGTTGGTACGGCAAGGATTGAAGCTTCCCTTCTTTTATGAGCTTATTCAAGCACCAAGACATAGGTCTACCTAATTTGGAGAAGCATCGAGTGTTAACCTTGTTGATATCTATAGCATAACTAGAGTTGTTATTGCCATTATGTTTGAATCCCTTATTCTAAAAGGCCATTTCTATGTTAATGGCTATGTCCTTAAGCCATTCCTATGTGGTAATGCCTTCAGCAAAAAGTCTAGCTTTCATGTGATTGTTGGCATTCATGATGACCATTTTGATTTTATCGATGTCTTTAGGTTTATTTTTCATTTTGAGCACCTTATCCCTCTTTTGTTCTAAGTATTCAAAAAAGGTTTCATCTAGTTTTTGGCATATTAGTTCCAAGTCTTTGAGGGTTACCTCGATACTTGCATTATTTGAGTATTGCTTACTAAATGTACGGGCCAACTCTTCCCAGTTTACTTGATCTTCTTTTCCAAGCTGTGGTACCAATCTAGGGCTTACATAGTTAGAGACCTACTAAACAAGCTCACTATTTGTGCTTCTAACTGGTTGGTTGACCTCATGGCTATTACATACTACTTCAAGTGAGTCCTTGGGTTAAAAGTGTTGTCAAACTTACTTAAATTTGGCATCTTAAATTTGTGAGGCATGGCATTATCAGGCTTTAGGCTAATGTCTTCTAGATTTATGTCTTTGCCCCCGGTCACTAGGTAACTCATGGCCTTTAGCTTTTTGTTCAGCTCTTTGATTGGATATTCCTTATCATAATTGGGTGGTGGAACTCTATTATAGCTAGGCTTAACAAATAGTATTTCTTCATGAAAAACCTTGTCATCAGCCATCTCTTTCTTGTTGTTGTCAATAGTAGAAGTTTAGCCCTCTTCTTATAGAGCATTCGTGCATGATAGTGTATTAGTTATGGTAGCCATCGTCCTTTTCTCCATATCCTAAAGGACCTCATTTAGCATGGTCTTCATCACTAGTTCATCTCTGGGCATGATCGTTCTCTTTGGTGGATTGTAAACAAATTAATAGTGGCTGCAAAATAGAGGGTTAGTGATGTTGTATGAATTATCTAAGATGATGCATACTATGTATGTTCCATGTCTCATGTGTGAATGATGTAAATGTGTGGATACATGTTATGAGGTTATAAGATGCTTTACAAGATACATAAGTAAAAAGTTAATTATTCTTTACAAGATGACAATCTCTTGATGCATGGTTAGCGTGTCATATGCTAGTGTGAAGTGTACTTAAGTCTATATGAAGCGTGTTTACAATGTATGAGTATTAGGATGAAAATGTAAAAGTTTATGAGATATATATGGTATACAAGAACAAAGTTTATGTCATATAGTAGGTATAATATTATACATGTGCATTAAGATAAAGCATGATATACACATGGTACATAGAAATAGGAAAGATAAAAAATAAAAAAGATGTAAAGTTTATGTTATGTAGTAAGTACAATGTGATGTTAAAAAAGGATATTAGTTAGGGTGTACAAAGACAAACACAAGCAATAAGCCTTCTAACCTTATTACTCCCACACACATGGTCTTAGTCATTTTTCCTAGGTAGGGTTACCTAAGCATCATCGAGGGATGTATAGGTTTGAATATGGGCTTAATTAGACCCAATGGCTTCTTGTATTTAAGGCGTATATAAGAATATCAACCTGTGACATTTAAGTCTTGTTTATGATGAAATTAGATTGGGCCCATTCTAGATAAAAGGCATAATGGGCTTGGCCCTACTTCAAATAAGGTTAAATGCAATAAGCCCACATGACAACCATAATGCAATCACAAACTCTTAAGGTCATACAACCTAAAGGAAGTGGCTAAGCTTAACTATATAGGCTCATGGTTTGGTCAAAAGGCTTATGGCTCCCACAAGTGGAGGTCCCTCCTAATGGGTCTTTCCAATCAAGGATAATAACGACCGATTAGTTCACCTTTTCATATACTTGAAGGCATAAGGCTTATAAGTGATGGATATGCTAGCACTTCTCCATTCTTGAATGAAAAATGGAGTCATAGTTCACAACACTATCTAAGGTAAAAATGACATAATTTATATAGGATGCAATACATGGGATTGATTAAAATTAGAATATTAGATGGCATATTATTTGGGCACTTTTAGATTGAGATTTTCAGTCCCTAGTAGAGTCGCCACTATAGAGAAAATAGATGTATTTTTACTAGGGACGAGAGTGGTTGAGTGTTTAAAAGTCACCACTTGACCTCTACACTAGGACCTCTGATCTTTTGTACCAAAAAAGTTTGAAATTCATATCTTATTTATACCCCAATAATATGCCTTCTTTGTATATTGTAATATTTATCAATCTCGTATCAAGCAAGCATGCATTATATTTAAAGCAGTTATGTCACCTTTTTATGTATAAGAAGTAAGTTATAGTATTTAAAGAATATGACAAGTATGTTGTACATCCAAAAATTAGGTCATTGATTAGTTGTTATTTAACTTGACAGTTACCCGTAATTCTATAGGAATTACCGGTAATTGCCCAACTCCTATCTCTAAGAGATTGGTCTTTATTAAAATACATTTTTTATGTGACTTTTAATTAGACAAAACTTAAAAGCATTTTATTATGAAAACACCAATTAATTAGTTAGAAAGCCATTTTAATGTGAGATTTGGGCTTTAGCATGTAAAATAAGTTATTTACTACCTATTACATCCCAAAATAAATAAGAGAATTAAAAGGGTACAAAACTAAAGGAAATAGAATAAAGAACTTAATTGGTCCTGTATATACATCATCAAGTCTGTACGGACTCTAAAAAGCTCTAGCAAGTGTCCATGCGGACTACTGCTTGTAAGGGTCATTAAATCCATCCAGACCTCTATCCAATGAGAAAGGTCACTTGTGTACAACTCAAAGGAAAAGGTTAATGATATCAAAGAATAATTCATAAGGATTGACAAAGAGGATAAGAAATACAAATACATGTGAAAATTGGATATCAAAGTAAATGTCCATGTGAACTACTTTCCTCATAAGAGGGAATCCATGCGGATTACATAACAGAGTAAACGTGCTTAACATAAATACATCCGTACAGACTAAATTCCTCGTGAGAGGGAGTCTATGTAGACTTTAAGATGAAACCAATATAGCCAAATAAAATCATCTGTACAGACTATGTTCCTCATAAGAGGGAGTCCGTATAGATGTACAATAGTTTTAGCAAGTTAACAATATACACATAAGGGAACGAAATAACTATACAAGGCAATATCATACAAGCATATCAATATAGTAAATAGAATACATGAAAATATAATATATAAGACATAAGATACTATTATCAAACCTAAGTCCATGTAGATGACATGTCATACATATATTAAGAAAGTAAGTCCACACAGATGTTAACTTGCCTAAAGATAGGTCCGTGTGATTAGAACAAAAATAATAGAATGTTTATGATGTAATGATAATCAAGTGTACAATATGAAACAACTTGAAACGATGTCCTACTCCTGTGATTAAAGTGGGGATTACATAAAGTCGCCTCACTTGATCAATCCTTAGAGATTATGGGTCCATGAAAATAATGAGAATATGTATAGTGAGAGGCCTCAGATCTTACCCTTGTAAATAGACTTCAAGCAGCAATGTAAAAGGTAAGGTTTTGGAAGAATAGAATTTGGGTATGGGCTAATAGGACTAGTGGAGCAAATCCTTGTTGGAGTTCTTACCTAAACTTATGGAATGGATCTCTTAGATGCTCAGAATACTATTCTTAAAGAGCCTCTAAGCTTCTCCCCTTGAGCCCCCTCTATATGCCCTCATACTCATACCTAAACAAAGGTATTTATAGGTTCTAGGGTCAAGATATGTCGTCTAGAGGTGGTAGGGTCCTTTTAGGATTAGGATTCATCATCTGATAGGGATCCCATACTTCTGGAAAGTTTCATCGGTAAGTCCGTATGGACTTATACGACTTAGTCCATATAGACCTAGTTATGGGTTTTCTCGCCAGTCTATGGGCTTTAGGCTAGGTTAGATTTAGTCTATGTAGACATGAGTTTTGGCTTATTTGTATGGATCTTAGGCTTTAGGGTTAACTGGTCTAAGCTAGCTAAGGTGCAGACCTTATGGCATTAAGTCCGGGCGAACCTATGCCATGTTAGTCCGTGCAAACTTGGTTTTTAGGTTGCTTGCCTTATTGCTTGAGCCTATCTCTGGTTATTATCATAGGCCAAACTTTAGGCATCTACAGCATCTAAGCCCATTGTGTGATGCATTACTATAGATCATAAAAGCCTTCCCCGACTTAAGTTGTGTAAGGATAAGAGCTTCAGTTAACATAGCTTTTAGCTTGCCTGGCATTTATTATCCCATATAAATTTCTTATCTTTCTATAGTAGCCACATTATCGAAGCCATAATCATGGAAAAGCCCTTAATGAATCTCCTATAATAACCAACTAATCCCAAAAAACTCTAAATCTCTATCACATTTCTAAGAAGCTTCCACTCTAACACTACTTTAACCTTGCTTGAGTCTATGCTAATACCCTCAACTGAGCCTATATGGCTTAGAAAGGCTACTTTATTTAATCAAAACCCATATTTGCTTAACTTGGCATATATATATTTTTCTCTTAAAGTCTATAAAACTAGTCTCAGGTGTTGTTCATACTTTTCTTAGGTCTTAAAGTACACGAAGATGTCATTAATAAAAACCACAATGAACTGGTCCAAGTATAGCTTGAAGATTTTGTTCATTAGATCCATAAAGGTTGCAAGGGCATTAGTCTATTTGTACAACTATTTTTCTCTCAAAGTCTATAAAACTAGTCTCAGGTGTTGTTCATGATCGTCCCTAGTCTTAGAGTATACCAAGACATCATCAATAAAAACCATAATGAACTATCCAAGTATGGCTTAAAGATCTTATTCATTAGATCCATAAAAGCTATAAGGGCATTAGTAAGTCCGAATGGCATCAGCAGGAATTCATAATGTCCGTATTGAGGATAGAAAGTAGTCTTTAGAATATCAGATTCCTTAATTCTCAATTGATGATACCCTGATCTCAGGTCAATTTAGAGAACACATTAACACCTCTCGTTGATCAAAAAGGTCATCAATCTTCGGTAATGGACATTTATTTTTGACAGTCACCTTATTCAACTACCTATAATCATTGCACAGTCATAATGATCCATCATTGTTCTTCATAAATAGTTTTTATGTTCCCAATAGTAAAGTACTTGACCTAATGAAGCCTTTATCTAACAATTCTTGCAACTACACCTTTAGCTCCTTTAGTTCTATAGGTGCCATACGGTATGGGGTAATGGAAATCGGTGTAGTACCAGGGTACACTTCAATTTTGAAGTTGAGCTCACGTTATGGTGCCAGTCCTAGTAGCTCATCTAGAAATACATCTAGGAATTTTGACACTATCGATATCTAGTTGAGGCTTAATTCTGCCATATCAATGTCTACCATATGGGGTAGGTATAATTTGCATCCTTTTTGGACTAATCACCTCACAATCACTACTAAAATGACATTAGGTAGAGAATTTTAATCCTTAACTACTGTCATCTCATTCCCATTAGTTGTCTTAAGTGTGAGCCTCTTCTATTTACAATTTACCATAACTCGATGTTTAGATAGCCAATCCATACCCAGGATAACGTCAAATTCATTGAATAGAAGCTCTGTGACACCCCTTACCTTATCCGACCTCTAGTCCTAATTATGGAGTGACACATAAACGATATCCAAACTAAACTTATTGAAAAACTTTATTAATTAAAAACCTTTTTAGTAAATTTAAAACATACTTTATATGAATATAGTTATAAGAATTACGAATTTTCAAAAACTGAATTTCAAGGTATATAAATAGGGTCCTCGTGCCAAAATTTTGGTAGCATAACAACTGTATTAGACACTATCTCAAATAGTAACCTACATAAAAACAACACTTCTAAACATTCATTCCATTAATAACTATGTTCGGGTCTATTTAACCCTCTAAGCCAATCTAATAGTCTCAAAAATGAGATACAACATAAATTTATCCATTCTTAAATGAAAGAAACTCTGCCAATACTAATTTAACATGCATTCTTATATAAACAATCTTTATATTTCTTTTAAAAGTTATAAAACTACATATAAATTAGGCCTTATCCCTTAATTAGATAATTATACCAAAATACCTAAAAGATGTTTTCTCAATAAATCTTATAAATTGAGGCTTTAACTCTAATCTGCTATTTCTTTTAACCTACACATCACAAAATAAAATGATACGCTAAGTATTCTTAGTGGTGTATTCACTTTAGCATTTGTATATGTTTATCCAATTCTTCCATCACATATCAATTAACTCATATAATGATCATAAATACTCATATTGAGCATATTTTCATCACACAACATTCTTTTCATATGATGATCATACATAATTTATCTTTATGCATACATAAGCATTTAAACCATTCATTCTTAAAAATATAACAATAATTGCTCAAGTAAAATCTTCATTCCATTTTAAGCATAATTTACCATTTATACATAACTGCATTTTCATAACAATTTCAATACTCAACAATTAAAGATACAATTAGTGTACATTTTGGTTTACCAATTTATTCATTAAATTTATTTAACCATTTGTTGCCTATACTTAAAACACAACTATCTAAAATTGGATAATGAGACTAATTGAGCTTAGAGGCCATAAATTGGACCCGAAGGTCATAAACTAGAGTTGAAGGTCATAAAAGTGCCCTATAGACAAAATGAAGTACCTGTGGGTACCTTAGCAGTAACTAAACTCCCTAGTTAAATAGTTAATCTATCTAATCTAGGTTGTCTAATCATATGGGGCAATTACCATTATAATTAAGTTTCACCTTATTAAGTAGTTTTTAACATCCATAGTACCTTATTTTCATCATTTCCATAATTATACACTTACATCATCAAAATCATGAGTTCCCTATAGTTTTTAACATCCATAGTACCTTATTTTCATCATTTCCATGATTGTACACTTACATCATCAAAATCATGAGTACACTAATTTACTCATATTTCCATGTAGGTTCACAACCTTATATAGGTCATAATATTAATCTAGCTCATTTCTAGGCCCATTACATGTCTTTGCCTAATTTGGCCAAACCATGAAATTCACTCATAAGCATTATTTTATACCAACACATATCAACATTCATTCATATAAGTGCATGGAACATGCCATATCCATAATTTCATTCTTTAACTTAATATGACTTACATAGAAGGCCATTCAGCCATAATACGATTTAAACTTCATTTTTCACTACATCAACCTAATATCATAGCATTATACCTATTTTACATCATTACAACCATAATGTCATAAGTTTGTACCATAGTATTCTTTTGACCATATCAAGGTTTACATTTAGGTGCAATATGGTAACATGTACATATTTTACATCATAATGTCACATAAACTCCCATATGGCCCAAAATCTTTAAACATACCATAAGCACATTTTCGATCACCAATTAGCTTTACACATCAATATACATTCACACAAATCACATAGCCATACTTAGCATAATTCACTTCCCATACAACATAGCATATCCAATTCACTCTATTTAACATATTAAATAAGGCACAATTTTAGCCCATTTCAAGGTTACCATTAACATTAACATCTACTTAGGCACCTATACACAACCTCATAAGTTTAGAACATACACATTCACCATTTGAGACATTCGACCTCACCTTCACAAACCATCAACCATGCACATTTATCATCACATCACTATATCATACTTTCACATACTCATATCTCATCAAATTAACATATTTAGTTGTAAACGAATTAAGACACATACATTTATCACAAGTCATGTGTTTTGGCCAAATCATGCATTTACCATAATCATCATATTCTCATTCATTACACATCATCTAAATCATGCTTAAGATTCCAATCTCAACTACTATATCAATTTTAAGTCATTACACCATAAATACAAGTTAATTACCATTAACATACACACTTTCACGCCTAATTCAATTCATGCACATATGCTAACATGAATACACTTAGTTGTTATGCCAAAATACACCTCTAGCCACCAATTACACCTTTCCCTTGTCTTTAGAACCATTTGCTCCACCTTTTTTTGAATGAAAATTAGTTATTATTCTCGAAGCTCTCAATTCTCCAAAATCACGTAATTTTACTTGATTTTCTTACAAAATTCTTGATTAGAATGTCATAGAGGTGTAGGTTGATGTCTTGAAGTATTGAAATAGGTCTTGGATTAAAGAAGAAAGAAGAAAAAATGGAGGAAGAAGAAATAGAAAAAGTGTCAGCCAAGAGGAGGAAGAAGAAGATAGGGTGGGTTGGTTGTTATTCATAATTTGACTAAAATGTTGACCTTTATATAGGGAGCTTGTGGTTGGTTGGATTAAAAATCCAATGGTCCACAAAAATCCACCTTAAAATCTCTCTTTAAAATCCATTTTTATTTAATTAGACATCATAATGACTGACATTATGCCATAATAATTCTTAGAAATATAATCCTTAACCCTCATAAAAACCCACATTCAAAAAGCTTAAAAACCCGGTAAATATGAAATTTAATATCTTTGCCCGATTTACTAAAAATACTTTTCAATATTTAAAAATTTCAATTCTGATGCCAATGAACTATTTGGAATATTTAAGTACCAAGTTGTAATGATCCCATAATTTTCTGAGCAAAAATTGAATTATTTTACGGTTCAGCTTTGCCTACAGCACTATTCATAGAACATTGCTATAAAATCTTTTCTTTCATTTTTAACCATCTTAATGACTTCAAATTGACTTTAAATTTTGTCTAAAATTATTTTATGACTAATACTTCCATTCAGTAAGATTAGTGTAACACAAGTTTTGGGAAATACTATTCATCTAAGGAAGTACTATTCATAAGTCAGGATTTTCGAGGCGTTACAAGCTCAATGAGGTCTACTAGAAATATATGATCTTGAACTACTAAATGACAATCTCTGTATATTCTATTAGATATCATATTTAAAGGACAATCTTTATATATTCTGTTAGCTATCACATATTGTCCAATCAAATTGCTAACCATAATGTCTATATCTATGGGTTCTAGTTCTAAACCGCTATCCTATGCTCGTGTAGTGCAGATGTCGAATGAGTGGATCTTGGGTCTATCAATGTGAAAATAGATAGATCAAATAAAAAGAAAGTACCTACTATGACATCAGGTGCCTCAGCTTCCTCTTTAGCCCGAATGGCATATGCCGTGTAGGTGCTCAAGCCTTTGATCTCAATCTCTAGCTTGTTCCAGCTTTATCATTCTTGCTCTCTCTTAAGCTCTGCAAGGTACTGGTGAGGTGGCTTGAAATTGAGTGGCATCAGCTTGCTTTTTGGGGTAGTCCCTCTAGTAATGCTCTCAGGACCTATATATGAAACACTCTCCTTATTTAATCTATGAGCAAACTTTCCAATGTCTCCTGCTACAAGTCCAGCACACAAGTGGTGCACTCCTAGCTATAGGCATCAGTGCACTAGTGGCATGTTATTGTATCTTAGGCCTAGACTGGAATCCCTAGTCTGTTCTCTATGTCTTACTCTACTTCTAAAACTACTGTAAAGCTTAGTGCCATTTTGTTTCTTGCCTATATCTGGGACAAAGATGGCTTGCCCTGGGGTGAAAGGTCTCTTCTTTTGGAAGGTCTCCCTTCTCTCTTTTAACATCTCTTCCATGGCATATGTTGATGATGCCAAAGAGGCAAACTCTTTGATCTTTGATGTAGCAATCTGTATCCTAATCTCAATATTGAGGCCTTTTTTAAAACTCTTACATTGCTCCTTTTCAGTAGGAACGAACTCCTCTGCATATCTGCTAAGTCGAGCAAAATCCTTCTCATACTCAGACACAAACCTCTATCCTTATTTCAAGTCTAAGAATTCATGCCTTTTCTTATCTAAGTATGTCTCTGAGATATATCTCATTTTAAACTCCTGGAGGAAAAATTCCCTAGTCATGTTTGCTACAACTCTTTGTTTTGCTATGGTTTCCCACCAGTGGAATGCTTCTTCTTGCAAGAGAAAGGTGGCACATATTAGGTTCTCCTCTGATGTACACTACAGTTGCTACAAAATTCTAATTGTGTGCTCTAGCCAATATTCAGCCTTGCTTGTATCATCTTCTATTGTTCTTGCAAACTCTAATGCCCCTATCTTTTTGACCCTTTTTAGATAGGTCTTCTGCAGTACCATGAGCTATAGAGGCTGTATTGGAGCTAGTGGTGGTGGTGATGGAGCAAATATAGTGGTGATTTACCTCAGCAAGTCAAAAATTTGCTACAGCAACATCAGTGAAGCTTGTGTTTGCATCAAACGTGCTACATCGCTCGGCACCGGGGTTGCTAAACTTGCGAGCTCATGTATAGTTGTTAGTGCATGACTGGCCATTTCTTCCCCTTATCTAGGTGAGGTGTGCTCACTCATCTTGATTTACTACAAAAGAAAATATTATCAGCCTCAAACAGTATAGCTTTACTCTATAAAAAGCCCTAATTATATGGCACTCATGTATCCTATGCCTAGGAATACCTAAACCCATTTTGACACCACCTAATGTGACACCTTTTATCTGATCTACCACCGACCCTGAATAAGAGATATCATGTTTCCATCTCATTATCTTGTTACAACCCTTTCCTTATTTATGTGTATTATCTTTCAATATCATGTATTCACATTTATCTTAAACAATAGTTTTGGGTCACGTTTCAATAAAAATCCAGCAGCATAACGACTGTTCAGGTGAAAAACCAAAAATTTGAACTTGTAAAAGAATACTTTTATAATTGTTCCCAGTCACATCTCATCACACTGACCCTCGTAGTTCCTCAATATAATCATATCATTGTCATCACACAATCATCACATTCTCATAATTAAGCATGCAATATGTAAATTATATATTCTAATTATGTCGACATTATAACCCATCTTAATAATTACAAGCCATTGTATAATAAGTTTACATGACTGGGCCCAAACTCTCTATACATGAGTGACTCTACACAATATTAACTACAAAAGAAACAAGAACTATACCTAGTGAATAGATTGGTTGTTACACTACTTACTGAGGTTGGATTATGAGTCTACTATCTCCTCCCTACACATCGGGAAACCGACAATGAGTATACACTCAGTGGTGAATTTAATGAAATATGTATTGTATCAAATTCACATACCTCATGCATTATACAAGTATGTCACTTACACATAACTACCTTACCATTGTTTTAGCTTAGTAGTTACATACTTAACTTACTAAGTCTAATTTACCACGTCATAATTCATAGTTAAACTAATTTACTCATGCCTCTCTTACTTTAATTTCACTTATTATAATACAAACATATAATTGTATATCATATTACTATGTTCATTTCAATCTAATGGTCCATATTCGAAAGACAATGATTTTAACACTAGATAACGGGATCTAACTAGTGTAGTGGCCCACATTCTGGATCTCAATAGCTGCATTTACCCTCATCCATTCGATAGCAGGGAACAATTGTCAAGAACCTCCCAATACTAGAATGGCAGGAATAGTCCTACTAGACCTCCCAACATCGGGATAAGCCCTAGTGGACCACCTAATACCCCAAAACAAGTGGATAGTAGGGATCAGCCCTAATAGACCTCCTAATATCCAGAAATAAGTGGATAATAGGGATCAACCCTAATGGACCTCTTAATATCCAAAGTGTATAGGGTTTACATCCAGAACCTCGGTGGTTACACTTGCTATAAAATACAATCAAGCAATAATCCTTAAGAACCAAAGCCACTAGTAGCTGCTAACTCTCTAATTGACTAATCAACCTATCTAGTAGGTGGTCTAACTAATATGGGCTAGTCCTAACTATCATTCATTGTTTATTTAACTTAGTCATTCTTTTCTTTTTATTCCATGTTTTACGATTCTTGTTACGACACACGAGGTCACATACGCACATTTTGCTCAGCCAACATTTAGCATTTTAAAATGTGTTTCATAAATATTTTATCTTATCATTTTCTTCATTTAATTATCATGCCATACAATGATAATAAGTCTCACACACATTGCTATAATTTCATGCCTTATTAAACTAGATTATGTCAGGTGTTCATAACATTATTCCCATGTTTCACCATACCCTTAAGTCACATCATACAAATGCATTCCTAGTTATTATCAATTATTTATTCATTTTTTAGTTACCTCACATTTAAGCTTAGTTAAGTATTGAACTTACCTTGGCTCATGGACACACAATGTATAGTTTCAACGTACATTATCTAACTATCATACCTAAATACACATTCACCTCTATTTTTCATACTGATCATATTTACAGTTAAATGCTTCACTCATTTGCACATCACATGCACTTAACCACACATGCACACACATGTACACCATGGCCACACCATTCGACCATTCCACATTTACACATATGCACATTGTTTTTCTACTCATTCTTCATGCATTCATGCTTATATCCACTCACTTATCTCATATATACAATTTATACGCACAATTACACATGCACACACACATTATTCACCATTTCCATACACACACACCTATACCTGAAATGCACAACTAACAACATACAACACATTTTTCATTAAATTCACTTACAGTGGACTCTAATACACTCCAATCACACCCTTAAAGCATTGTCTCTTTCTCTCTTCACCAATTCTCTCTCTTGAGCTATAAACATAATAGGTTTTATATTTAGAAAATTTTACATATATCCAAACTGAAATATGATTACATATCTATCATCTACACCTCAATTACTACCTAATAAAAATATGAAAGCTTGAAGAAAACCACTTACACATAAAAGGGTCACTATTCACCAAGATGCAAATTCCTCCAATTTAAGCTTTCCCTTGGCTCTTTCTCATTAGAATCATGATATAGGAATTGTGAAGGCAAGATTTAGTGGATTAATTTGGAAAGAATGATGTAATTTTAGGTTTAAAGAAAGGGAGAGGGCTTAGAAACGGCATTAGCCAAGTGAGGGGGAGGGAGGAGGAAGACAAGTCTCACTTATGTGCACACACCTATACATGCCTTACCTTTTATATTATGAGCTTGGATGGCCCATATCATGCCACGTGGCAATCTGACGATCTAAATTAATTCTATTTCAGTTTTAAGCTTAAAAAAAGTAATTAAATGTTTAAGGCCTCAAAAATTATTTCTTCTAGTGCTAAAAATTACAAAAATTCTCAATTAAAGGACCCCTCAAATCTCGAGTCCAAAAGCCAAGAGAAACATGGTTAATTATTCACACGCATATTTAAAAAATTCAAAAAAAATACTAATCGACCTTATAAAATTATGATTTCACCACCATTAGACTCATTGGAATTTTAACCTTCAGGTAATGCTATTTCCAGGTTAGTCTGGGCACATCTCGACCATTCTTCAGATCAATGCAAACTTAAATCACTATTCATTAATTCTTAGCATGAAAAATTTTATTAGTTCAGTGGCTGGTGCTAATTACTTCATTTTCATCATGATTTTGCCCTTCTCAGTTCTATAACTAATACTCCCCTTCAGCCACCTCAGTGTGTCCCGATTACTTGGAAAATACTATTCATGCCTCGAAAAGTACTATTTATGAAATTAGGATTTTCAAGCACTAAAAGTTACATTAAAATGAATATTAATTTTTAATATGTATTTTTATATAATAATATAATAAGTGTTATATATCTTAAGTAAAATTAAATAAGTTGATAATAAATTATCTTACAAGTATTAAATTGATTTAATTAATTAAGTACAAACCTTTTATCCAAATTAATTTAAAAGCCTTACTATCATCATCGTTGTTAAAGAAACTTAGTTTCGAGTAGCTGACTTTGATCTTAAAATTATTGTTATCATTATTATTATTAGTTAGTAAAATTTACTTAATTATTATTATTATTATTATTATTATTATTATTATTATTATTATTATTATTATTATTATTATTAATTTAATATCATTAGAATTCCATATGTAATTTTCCATTAAGATAGTAATCTAATTAAAGATAACAAAACTAAGACACAAATAAAGTACCAATTTGATTTAAAAAAAACTTAATAATAACAACAACGACAACAAAAATGAGGAAATAGATAGAAAAAATATTAATTAAAAAAATTTTAAACATATAAAATACAAAACACAATATTAAGTGATGTATGAAATTAAATTGAGAAATAAAACAATTGACTAATACAACCATCTTAACTATATAAGAGTATGCAAAAAAATATAATAAATATAAAATATATTATAAAATTAACAAAAAAAAAGAAAAAAGAAGTGACTGTTAGACCTAAACTGCCTAAGCTTAGCAAGCTCAATGATAACCATCCAATTAGCTTAACCTAGCCCACTTCCAGCTTCTGTAAAAACAAAAATCTTAGATAATAAATGAAATAAAATTCTAGTTGTGATTAACATTGCTAAAATAGTGGTTTTACTATTCAATATATTCACAAAAGTACCACTGAAATTAACATATATATAATAGAACCAGATCTGAGAAAAAACCAATATAGAAAAAGAAAAGGTGGGGAAGAAAATAGAAAGAAAAAACTTGCCAGATAGAGAACATATAGAGCAAAATCCAAAAAAAAAAACCCACAATAAAAAAGAAAGAACCCACAAAAGAAGAAACATATATAGCAAAGGCATTCAAAAAAAAAAGAAAATCTAGAACAAACCAAAAGGGAATCCCAGTAGAGTGTAGGAAAACACAAAATAAAGCAAAATCCATACAAATAAGAAGAAAAAAAAAAGATCCAAAAATGAAACTAGCAAAAATAGCTTCAAGAATAAAAAAAAAAACACTTTTTCTTAGATGGTCTTCATATTTCTTAGATGTCAGTAAAGATTATATAAATCATAAGAAAGGTCAGTTTTGATTTATAACATCCACTCTGTTTTTTATTTTTTCTAATTTGAAATATCTTCTCTATACTCACTAAGAGTCAGTTTTTGATTCTCTTAGTGTTTAGAGATCATCAAAAAACGATAAAAAAAAGTTCATGGGTATATATACATATATATGTTGTATATCTCTATCCTAATGTTGTAAATATGGATCTATATAGTTTAAAATCGCATTTTAAATCCTAAGTAAATAGAAACGGTGATAAATCTCAGCAATAAATAGTTCAATCTAACAAAAATTATAAAACAAGAAAAATCTTAGACAAATAGCAAAAGATTAGTAATTATCAAACTCAAAAAGTGCCATTCTACTTCATATGCATATAAAAAAGCAATAAATGAAAAAAAAAAAGCACAACAAAAATAATAAAAGCTTAGATTTAATAATTGAACTGTAATATAATGTTTTACATCATGGTTTATAAACCACTAGTTACGGTTTATAAAACGATTTAGAAATGGTTTATTTCAAAATATAAAATTTAGTTTATATAATAATTTCTTGATTAATTTAACTATTTTGTAAATAAAAATTAAAAATTATTTCAAATTATCCTTAATACCTAAAGTAAAAAGAAAAAATTTAACTTAACTTTATGTTAAAACATATTTTATCAATGTTTACAATAGCCAAAATACATATAATTACCTTACTTTTGCAAAAAAAAAAATGTTTCTAATTTTTTTATAAAAAATCCATAAAAAAATATAGTTTGGAACCTACAATTCAAGATTGGAAATGAAATCATCAGGTTAGGTTTAGTAGAATAAGGAACCTGAACAAAACATTAAGGTTCAGAGTTTAAATGATTTAGGGCCGATTTTGATTTGGCCAGTTCAAGGCTAAAATTGGTCCTTAGCCATACCTAATACTAATCACAGAAAGGACAAAAAGCTATAGCATAAAGCTCCTAACAACTTATCATATAGAAATAGTGTTTATGACCAAATCAAAATTCAGAAATCATAAAATAATGTTAGAAACCAAAGAGTAAATTGAAAATAAACTCTTAAAAATAAATAAATAAAATAAAAATGCAAAAACAAGTTCTCACCTAATCGAAACATTAGTCTAAGCAAAGAATTAGGATTTTATCTGAAGTAATAAAAATTGTATATAGAGAAATCATACAAAGAAAAGTAAACCTTAACATGCAGACTTGAGTCAAAATAAAAGGTTAAAATTATCAAAATATCCAAAAGGAAATCAAGGATAGATTTGGCCTTCGTTGAGGTCAAAATAGAAAGTCAAAAGACACCATTTTTCTAAAGTGATAAGCCAACAAACAGTTTCTTTCCATTTTCTACAACAAATAACATGGTAAAAAGGGTATAATAAGATCAAAATAAATAAAAATTGAAGAAAACAGAAAATATTAAAGCAAGGAAATCACCTAGAAAGACAAAAAGAGACCTAATAATTGCACATCAAAAACCACAGAAAAACTGACCAGAACATTAATCTCTAGTGTTAAACTCCTAAATCAAGTCATGACCTCATCAACAAAATCCCAAAAAAAGAACAAAGATTAGAGAAACCGTGAAATCCTTCAAAGAACATTTAAAGAGAAACTTTATTGTTAGGTTTACTAACTTAAGGTAGCCTATAGAGATTAAGCACTATCATCTCGAGTCTAGTGGAGAATATAAGATTCAGATCACCTCATATGGGCTACCAGGAGCATAAGAATTAGAGCAACTCTATTTTTTTTCTTCGCTCTCACAAAAAATCAAAGACAAAAAGAACCTTTTCTAAAATATAAGAAATTTCATGAAATTTCTTAATGATAAATAAAATATTGAGAAGAATACTGTTAGAGATTTAGCAAAAAAATTAATCAATAAACTTTAAATCTCAATTAATCTAAAGATCGATCATGTCAAATTATTAAGAAAATAAAACTGAATGCAGAAGCGTACCTGAATCCATGGCTAAAGATGGGAGAAATCGCGGTGAGAGACCAATAAAATTGCAGGAAACGCGGTCTTCTAATTGATCATATACCTTTTGCGACAAATGGGAACCGACGGCTTATTATTATGTTATATGTCAATTAGGGACCACACCCTTTATATATATAAAACTTAATGGGTATAATTACCAATTTAGCCCATTATTAATTTGTTAATTACACCCTAGGAATTCTACACATTTATATTTTAAACCCCACACTATTATATTAGATGACATGGACCTCTAAATAAATTAGATCACTTTAATTAGGTC
>CANXYI012286508.1:0-14023 GCA_948208565.1 Hura crepitans | reverse complement strand
CATTTATTATCATCTATTTTATCTGTTTAAAAGCCCATAGATAGACTATGCTTAAAGACACTAGATAGTGGGACTATCCTATGTAGTGGCCCACTTTTAGGACCTAGGTAGCTGCACCTAGCTCACCTAATACTCAAAGATCCTTCCGTAGACCACTCCCAATACCGAACTAACAGATGGACTGGCAAATACTCAAGGACCTGTCTATAGACCACTCCTAATATCTATGAGCCATGAAATTAGCACACAAGGTTGGATACTCAGGGACCCATCCATAGACCACTCTCAATATCCACAACACAGTAATCATGATATAGAACATGTTACATAGTCTCAACAAAACCAACATAGGGTAGTGGGCCCTAAAGGGACCAACTACCTAGCAGCTGCTCTATCCCCTAGTTGATCGGTCAACCCATCCAGTGGGCGTCTAACTAATGGGCCATTACTATTTTAGACAATGTTCAGTGTTATTTTATCCTTAATTTACCATTTTGGGTCTAATCCACACATTTAATTATAGTTTTGCCACTATCGTACAAATCACTATTCATTTGGTCAGTTTCCGTAACTGACACTATTCATTTGGTTATTTTCTCACTTTATGCATTTCATTTCTTTTCTCACTCAAGCCTCATTCTCAAGCCTATTTCACTACATTATTCTTACATTACATCCCCACTATAAAGTATATTAATTTACTTAAATTTTAGCCATATTTTTACATCCAATTAAATCCCAATTTCTAACATATAACAACCCACGTTTTTAGTCATTTTTCATCCTATTTGCCAACTTCAAGTGCACCATATTTGCACCCAAAATGCACTCACTTCTCAAGCACACATAACATATACCTTTCATGCTACCATTTAGCCATTTAAGATTCACACACTTAAACACATAATTCTTTGGCAATTTCTTCTATAAGTTACCCCGAAGTGATGCCAATTACATGATTATATTCATAATTTACACAAACTACATGCACACACTCAAGATACCAAATTTCCATATAATAAAACCTACGCAAATGTATCTATTTAAGTATGACATAATATAATTATGATATTCCACATACCTAGGGTGTGTGGACACCCCTTTCTCCACCACTTTGAGCTTGGGATGGGTGGTTTCTCTCTCCTTCCTTATCAAGCCCTAAACATAAACAACTTAAACTTTGAAAAATCCCCAAAAATTCACTATAGCTCTAAATGGTATTCTAAAAACATAAGATCTCTTAGAATCCTCTAAACTACCTATACCAAAAATAAAAAATGAAATTCAAGCTTATTTACCTTACTTGAGCACTATTCACCCAAGTGTAGTTTCTCTCACTTTTGGCCTTCTTTCTTTAATTTCTTGGGTGATTTAGCACCAAAATTAGTGGAGGCTCTAATTATTTATATTTTTCATGAATTTTAGTGAGGAATAGGAGAGAGAAAGCAAGCAAAAATGGGGGAAACAAGCTTGAATGGCATCGGGTTTATGGGCTTTAGGTGGAAGAAAGTGGTTTGGTTCATGGTGATGGTTACACACATACAAAATCTGATATATGGGATGGGTTAGATCCATTTGATTGTCCCAAATGGCCCACAAACCAATTTTTAGCCCTTTTTTGTCACTTTTTTACCTAAAAATTCATAAAATATTCTATATGGCTTAAAAAGTTCCCATTTTAGTTTTAAAATTCCTTGATTAATAGGACTAAAGTCCATGTAAAATTTTTTGTCAAATTTCCACTGTTGACTTTTTTGCACTATTCATAGCCAGAATAAAATATTGAAAAAAATATCTGTTGACCTTAGAAAATTCTAATTCTTCATCATACTCAATGGAATTTTTGAGGTTTAGGGTATGGTATTTTTGAGACCATTCGGGCATATTCCTAAAACAGTCTCGACTCGACCTCGTTTTATCTCCATAAATAGTAGTTTATGACTAATTTGAATCATTGGTTCTACGAAAATTTTTAATTCATTCATTTTTCATATTTTTAGGCCCATCAAAGTTTTATGATCAATATTCCAATCATCAGACTCAAAATGATAACCTGCACTAGGGGGAACATCACTCGGGCTCGTCCAATACTGTTCATAAGACTTTGGCTATCGGGCATTACAACGAGTATGCTATATGGGCCAGAGAGGATTTAATGCATTAAATGTTATATCGGGTACTTTTCAACTCTTTGATTTACCTACTTTAGTACTTATAGACCTAGGGTCTACACATTCTTATCTCTACATTACATAGGCTTTAGATCATGGTTTAGTGTCAGACAAGCTTAATATTAAGATTATGGTTAGTAATCCGATAGGCCAATATGTCATTATTAGTTAAGTTTATAAAGATTTCCTTTATCAGTACAAAGGCATTCTTTTTCTATCGACCTTATTGAGTTACCTTTCCATGAGTTCAATCTTTTCTTAGGCATGGATTGGTTCTCCAAGTATCATACAGTCATGAACTATAGGAAGAAACATATCACGTTTCAAGCTAGTGATGGTATAAAATTGATAGTTATGGGTGAAAGATATAACTATATGTCTAATGTTATTTCTATAGCTGGCAAGAAAGTTGATAAGGAAGGGTTGCCAAGTTTATTTGGCTCATGTGATTGACACTAGAAAGGAAGAGCCTAATGCAAGCAAGATACCTATTTTATTAGAGTTTGTAAATGATTGTCCAGAAGAGCTACATGGGTTGCCACCAAAAAGGGAGCTAGAGTTTGGCATTGATGTCTTGCTAGGCACAACACCAATTTCCATATCTCCATATAGAATAGCTCCCACAAAGTTAAACAAGTTAAAGTTGTAGTTGCAAGAGCTTCTAGATAATGGTTTTATCAAAATGAGTGTTTCACCCTAAGGAATACTGCTTATGTTTGTCAAGAAGAAAGATGGTTCTTTGAGGTTATATGTTAACTATAAACAGCTAAAAAAAGTTACCATCAAGAATAAATACCATTTACCACAGATAAATGTCCTATTTGATTAGCTTAGAGGGGTAAATGTCTTCCCTAAGATTGATCTTAGATCTAAGCATTCTCAATTAAGGGTAAAAGAGGCAAATGTGTATGAGGCAACTTTTAGGATGAGATATTGCCACTATAAGTTCTTGGTGATGCCATTTTGCTTAACCAATACACCAACAGCATTCATAGATCTCATGAATCAAATCTTTAGGCTATTTTTAGATCAGTTTGTGGTGGTCTTCATCGATGACACTCTTATGTATTTGAATAACTGGGATGATCATCCAAGGCATTTGAGGACTATTCTACAAATATTAAGCGATGAGAAACTCTATGCCAAGCTCAATAACTATGAGTTTTAGCTAGAGGAAGTGTCATTTTTAGGGCATATAGCTTCAGCAGAGGGTATTAGAGTTGATCCTAGTAAGGTTAAAGCTATAAAGGAATGGAAACTGCCCATGAATACTACAAAGATTAACATTTTCTTGGGTTTGGTAAGCTATTACAAGAGGTCTATCAAGGGGTTTTCTCTTATTAAAGCCTCTATGACATATTTTTTGAGGAAAATGTCAAGTTTGTGTGGGATAGCAAGTGTTAGGAGAGCTTTGATAAGCTCAAAAGCATCTTGATAGAGGCTATGATCTTAGTTCAATAGGTTTCAAGAAAAGAGTTCACTATCTATAGTGATGCTTCCTTATATGGTTTAAGGTGTTTACTTATGTAGGAAGGCAAGGTAGTTGCCTATGCTTTAAGATAGTTGAAACCTCATGAGAAAAACTACCTAACTCATGATTTAAAGTTAGTAAATATTATGTTCACTTTAAAGATTTAGAGGCATTATCTATGTGGAGAAAGATGGTATGCCTACACTAACCACAAAAGTCTAAAGTATCTTTCTACTTAGAAGGAATTGAATTTGAGACAAAAGAGATGGATAGAGTTAATAAAGGACAACGATTGCTAAAAAAGTATGAAATTTCTCAATTAAGGGACCTCTAAAATCTTAGGCCCAAATTCCAATGGGAACTAGGTTACCTATTCACTAGCATAATCTTCCAATTCCTTCACCATTGAACTATTTAGAATTTTTAACCATTAGAGTACGCTATTTTCAAGTCAATCCAAGTATAGCCTATCCATTTTTTAGCTTGACGTAAACTAAGGTCACTATTCACTAGATATTGATATGAAATAATTTATTAGTTCAATGACTAGTGCAAATAACTTCATTTTCATCATTATTTTACCAATTATAGTTTATGCCCCTTTGACCATCTTAGTGTGAGGCAGTTACTCGGGAAACACTGTTCATGCCCCAAGAAGTATTATTCACAAAATTGAGATTTTTAGGCATTACAAATGATGTTTCTGATGACTTGACTATTTGCATGTTAGAAGTGAATAAACCCAACCATAATTTGGTAATGAAATAAGATACACCTAGTTATATTATTGACATCTGGTTAATCAAGAATAGTGCTATCTAAAGAAGAGTTACACATGAGTGAGCATTTTAAGTACAATTCTGCATGGAAATAAGGTTGTGATGGTAGTGCAAAAGGAAAATCAAGGGTTATATAAGGTTGCACAGCTTAGGTAGCAATATTCCTTAAAGGTTACATGTAGTTTAGACCTATAATTGCTCATGCCCTAAAAGAAGTAACTTGAGTTAATATGTTTTACATAATGGATTTATTAAATTATAGATTGAGGTTTAGTAGTTATACCTAGCCTAACAATATCCTGATGACAATTTGGATTGTCATAAGGGCTACACTTTCTAAAGATAAAGCTATATTAGTCTAGATTAATGGTAAGAATAAGAAAATAGTCTGACAATAATGTTATGTTGTAATATAGGTTATGCATAGACATATTTGAGTATAAGCATACGATAACAGCACTAATATGTAATTAGAATAGAGGACTTTCTATGAGATATGCTTAAGTAATAGAATAGTTGTAACAATTAACTAAGCATTTTGTGAAATTCATTAGATATGATGGGAAATAATGGTTAATCACATACAGAACTATAAAATTATGAGTAAGCAATTAAGATTATGCAAAGGTCAACATAAAGATAATTAAGATTGACTATTCTTTCTTTTATGTGTTATGTTTAATGGAAATTATAGGTTCACATTATAAAGGGTATGATGCATATTATAAGAAAATAATATTATGATTAGGTATTGGAAACCGTATGTTACACTTGTGAACTTATGAAAGGAAATTTTGAATATTTAATTAGTAAGTAAAGTAAGGTTTATGTTTTATGTGCATTATAGTTAGTAAGAGCTAAGGAAAGTTCAAGTTACACAAAAGTTTTTATAAAATAATTTGATTAAATTATTCATAATGTATATTTTATCCTACAAATACCTTTCTCTATTAAATAAAATGTGTAATTATTATAGAAGAGTGTTTGTTGCATGTTTAAGGGGAATTTAAGCATTGAGAAAGGTAAAACACACATACTCTAATATGAGAAAGTATATTATATGATGTTGTTATAAGTACAGGTTGGTATAATGCTATATGATGTGTTATCTATGCTATAAGTGTATCTGTATAGATGTATATGCTATGTAATAAGTCATCACTATTATGTATGTGTATACAATTTATACTATGAGAATTAAGTAAAGTGGCTTTTGAGAGGAGCTCTTAAAGAAGTTAACTAACTCACCTATGATATTAGTTTCCTAACTCTGAAGCTTACCCTTTGCTAAATGATGAAGATATTTAACCTTCTATGTAAGAATTATGGTTTCCTTGGTCAAGCATAAATTGGAATGTATGTATGTTTTCCTTAATGTTAAAGTGATTATTACTTGAGGTAAGTACTTCCTTTATATATTTTTACCTACTTAAGATTAACATGACTAGAATATACATGTATTGATGTTAATATGATAAATGTGAGTACTTGTATGTGTTAGTGCATATGTCACAACTAGATGAGGCATCTTGCATGAGCATAATATTTTTTCTACATAATTATAAAATAGGAAAGTAAGTATATAAACTAAATGTGTAACCTAAACCCTTTTGGGAAGTATATAAGTAAGCTCTAAGATGCATGAATGTTACTTTTCCATATGTTAGTTAGGATCATTAAGGGATAAAGCATGATGTGCTTAGATAATTAAAATGAGCCTATAGTAAGCCCTTAGAAAACCCAAGATAGTATACCTTTGGCATCCCTAGGAGGGATTTATGTAGATTTGTTGAATTGATAAGGACTTGGTACTAGTGTAATATAAGTTTTTATGACCTGATGTAGCCTAGGCACACAAATTTGATCCTATGTTTTGCTTCAACCTCAAAGTGGGTAAAGGGGTTGGGCTAGCCCACCCTTGTCTGTTTTATGCTTTATGTACTATGGACCTGTTTATCCTTTCTCTGGGTTATTTTAGGAGTGTATTACCAAAGGCTATATGAATCTTAAGTATTTAAAAATTAGAAAGCATCAATATCATGTCACAAAGTAATAAGATTATGAATCATGAGAAAAAATGAGCTATGCTGATTTGGTGAAAGTTACACTTGCTTAATGTAATTTCTTCCATGAAAGCAAATAGTTAATAAGTATGACGTGCTTAAATACACAAGAGTGTAACTTATAGGATATACAAAGTAATGGTAGCACATGAAGTAGGTGCATTGCTAGCATATAGGCATTTATAATAAGTCATGTAATATGTTTTATTAAGCATGAACAAGGAAATACATGCACACAACTACTATACATATATATGACATGAAAATCCCATGAAAGCATGATCATACACATATGAGATTGCTTTTGCTGTAATGCTTGTAAATTGAAGTTTCACAAAAAGTAACTCCAACGCTTGAATAGGGTTCCATGGGAGCCGGGACATCCTTGTAAGGCCAGGGAAGGTGTGTACTAGTCATAACACTTTGATAGTGATAGAGAGGAAAATGAAGTAACTTATAAATTTAGTAGAACCAATAATTCATTTTAGGCAGTACACTAGTGAATAGTGACCTTAAATGAGCTTGAGCCAAGAATGACTCGAGATGTGCCCAAACAGACCTAAAAATATCATACCTTGAAAGTCAAAAATTCTATTGAGTTTATTGGGAATTTTAATTTTCTGAGGTCATTTGATAATTTCTCAAAATTTCTTATTATAGTGAGTGAATAGCACACCCAATTGCTATTGAAGTTCGGACTTGAAATTTTATAAGGCTCTAAATGGGTATAATTAAGCATTTTTTGAACAAAAGAAATTCTTTTTAAAAGTATAAAATAATTTTTAAAATTTCCTAAAGTTTAAGTCAAAAAAATTGAATTTATGCGCTGTTAGATCACCACGTGTCACGATCTAAGCAACTCACCACTAAATATAAAAGCCTCCTTACACGTGTATGACTTACATGTGTTAAGGAAGTCATCTTCCACCCTTAAAAACCAAAAAAGCCCATGCCATATGTGAGCTCCTCCCACCATTTTTGCTTGACTTAGCCACCCCAAATCACACCCAAAACCTATATAAATTATATGGAAATGAACCTTTATGACCTCTAGATTTTATTTCTAGCCTTAGAATTTTAAGAAAGTGGCTTATTTGAAAGATATGTGGATGGAGTGAATAGTGCACTTTTGGAGTGTAAGTGGTTCTTTCTTAGTTTTTTTTTTTGTTTCAAGTAGCCTTGGTTATTCTAAGAACCATGATTGGAGATTTTAATTTAGAGGAGCCTTAGAGGATTTTATATGAATTTTCTAGGGTTAGGGTTCCAGATATAGATGTGAGTGGGAATAGTGAGGAACCAAGGGAGCAAAGGCCCTAGCTTGGTGGAAAAGGGTGTAAAGCTACCCTAGGTATGTGAATTTGATGTGATAAATGCATGTTGTGATGTGAATGTATGTGTACATTTATGAACATGTGTATGGAAGTGTAGGTTTATGCATGTGTGTGCATGTTTAGTTGAGATAAGCATACTATTATGTGTGATTGATGTTAAAATAATGACATGTATGTCATTTGGATGAGAAAAGCATGTGTATATACATGGTATGTATGTGGCCAAATGGTATGGCATGTATGTCATGGCATATACATGCATGTATGGTATATTGTGATTATGTAAAATGATGGAAAATATGTTAGGTAATATGTATATACCATAAAATGTGAGAAATAAATATGTGCTAATGGATATGCAAGTAATATGTGAGATTATGGCATAATAGGGAAAGTATTGTGCAAATGAGAAAAGGATTGTTATGATGTAAAAATATTGGCATAATTGGCATGAAAGGGCATAAGTGAATTTATGAGGCAAAGTGGATGTACACTATGAAAGATTGGTATTAAAAATGATAATGAGATATGGCGGACGTGTAGTGATGCCTTGTATTATGGCATGGCATGACCATTGATGAAGTCATGATACATGAGACATAAAGAAAATGGCTATATGAATAGTGCCAATGACCAAATGAATAGTGTTAATGATCAAACAAATAATGCCATTTTTGTAACATGACTCATAATTATGTAATGAATTGAGTATAATGAAATGACCTAAATTGTGTGATATGAACATGAATATTAAGTTGATAAGGTGATATATAACTAAATAATAAATAATAAGTAAAGTTGGCCCTTTCGTTAGACACACACTAGATAGGTTGACTAGTCAACTAGGGAGTAGCAACTGCTAAAGGTATTGGTCCTCCTGGGCTATTATTTGGATGATTGTGATAGTGAGTGCAGCCACTGAGGTCCTAACATGGGCCACTGCACTATATAGGTGTAGCCACAGAGGTTCTAATGTGCACCACTACACTAGGTAGGTGTAGCTACTGAGGTCTTGATGTAAACCACTACATTATATGGGTATAGCCACGATGGTTTAGATATGGGCCACTGCACTAGGTAGGTGTAGCTATCGAGGTCTTGACATAGGCCATTGCACTATGTGGGTGCAGCCATAGTTATCTGAGATAGGGCCACTACACTAGGTAGCTATAGTTACTGAGGCCCAAAATATGGGCCACTGTACAGCCTAGATTTCCCTTTTTATCTAGTGCCTTAAAGTGTTATTTATCTAGTGTTAGACTGAACATAAAAGTGAACAATAAAGTTAATAACAAAAATGAATGAATGTTTCTTAATGATCACTGTCATTGGATGAAAACCTAGAAAACTTATTGATGACATGACAATGAAAATTCAAATAATGAGTCAGCTGAATAAATTAATATTATTTTGTGAAATTACCCGTGTATGTTGTATTGTGATCTATAATATGTATGTTACATGTTTGTATGCTTGACATATTTTTATAGGATCAAAGTCACCCCTCATTTTTATCCTCAGCATGTTAATGCTCCGATGCATAGGTTGTAGATAATGCAACGCTTAGCCTCGATATCATTTTATAGTATTTTAAAGGTATATTTCTATACTTTTGATGGATGTTAGTTTGGCATTCATGTATAATGGGATTAGGCTTAGATAGTATAAATACTAAATATATGATGTAAATTATAATTGATTGCACTATGATATGATTGACTTTGGCTTACTGATATGAATATCTATGTTTCTAATTATTGTGGGCCTAAGACCCTATGTGTTGATAGCTATGATATGATGTGATTATAGAGGACCAAAAGGGTCCAATAGTTATGCATGTTGATGGACATAATACTAAAAGTGCTTTTGTGCAAGATATATTTTAAGGTTTATTACTTGAGTAGCCGTTATGCTACCCAAATTTTTATAAAATTATTTCTGTCATATTAAATGAATTTTGAGGTCTGTTAAAGTTAGTTTAAGAAGGTTATATGAAAATATAAAAGAAATAACTTAGATGTATAATTAAAGTAGGTGATGTTATAAGTGTTAAATAAATAAGGCCTAGTGAAATTGAAAGTGGGTGACCAATGGGAAGTAGCATTCCTTGCCTTGTTCCTTAAGAGATGGGCAAAAGGTGTTACATTTACTGGTATCAGAGTGGGTTTAGGCATTCTGAGGCTTATTATACATGAATACTAGTGTCTAAGATTCTATAATTCTAATAAAGCTATACTATATAAGGTTGATAGCTTATTTTCTTTATGTAATAATACAAGATAAGTGAAAGGACCCCACCAAATAGAGGAGAAGAAGTGGCTAGTCATGCTCCTACCATAATCCATAGACTTGAGCTGAGTGTAGCCACTCCAAAGCCTAATGATGCTGTGCATTAGCCACAGTAGTAAGCATTGCCATAGACTCAGGGTTCACCAGACCTATTACAATAGATAGTGGAACTATTAAGGCATAGCTCTACAGTAGCTCCACCACTTCCACTAGCTTTTATACCATTGCTTAACCTCTAGCAGCACTATAAAAGACTTATTTAGAGAGGGTTAAAAAGATAAGAGCTGTAGACTTTTTGGGGACTAGAGAAGATGATAGTACCAAAGTAGAGTATTAGCTAGAGAAGACCCTGAGGATATTGGAATAACTAGAATGCATAAAAGATGAGAGTTTGAAGTGTACTACTTTGCTCCTCTAAGAGGAAGCTTATCATTAGTGGGATACCATAAAGAAAAGAAAAGCTACAGCTAACATAACTTAGAGTACTTCCTAAAGGAATTCAGAAAAAGGTATATCCTAAAGACTTATAAGGATAAAAGGAGACAAGAGTTCCTAAACCTAAAGTAGGGTAGAAGATCGTGTCTAAATATGAGAAGAACTTTGCTCGGCTGAGCAGATATGAAGAGGAATTCCTTCCTATAGAAGAAGAGAGGTGTAAGAGGTTTAAGAAAGGCCTCACTGTCAAGCTATGGATACAAATAGCTACCACAAAGATCAAAGGCTTCTTCGCATTGGTAGTAGCAACTTATGATATGGAAGAGATGGCCTAAGAAAAAAAGGAGCTGTTTCATAAGAAGAAGCCATTCACAGTAGGCTAGACTAGCTCAGCACTAGGGATTAATAAAAGATAAAGAGAGTCTCAATCCCAGTCAATACAGTAGACCCTAAGGCAAACTTGATCCTAGAGGTCAGGTCAAGCTTCCACATTTAGGCCTCGACCTCCACAGTAGGCCTTTAGTGCCCTTGTATCAGTAGCTAAGAGTCCGCCCCTAACTTATGAGACTTGCCATTAAAGATATTAAGGGTAGTGTAGACTACCAGAAAGAGTAGGATAATGTTTTACATGTAGAGCTAGAGATCATTATTAGAGAGACTGTCCTCAGAGGTAGACTGAAGCTTCCCAGACACAGGCTTCTATAGCACTACAGAGTAGAGGGTAGATATAGAATAGAGATAACCAGCTGAGCAGTAGCCAAAAGGCCAGATCAGAAGCTTAAGCTTTAACATGATAGTATGCCATCCGAGCTCATGAGGAGGCAGCGGCTCCAAATGTTATAGTCGGTACATTTTATTTATGTGATGCACTAATAATGGCTTTAATAGATCCAAGATTAACCCACTCATATATTTACACAACTCAAGTACAAGATAGAGGGTTAGAACTAAAGCCTCAAGTAGATAAAGAGGCTCAACCTCAAAACTGTAAAAGGACTCGAGGTGACAATTATGGGTAAAAGAAATCCTCTAGTTAATATCATCTCAGCTGTTACTACAAAATAACTCATCTATAAAGGATGTGAAGCTTATTTAGCCCATATGGTTAATACCAGTAACCACATTATAATGCCTATGTTTTAAGCCTCCATGAATAGTGCAACTGGGTCTAGAAAGTGTGCCTAGGGTGCTAAGTCACTTATATATAAATCGAGGTGATAACACTAGTTAGGAAACTTTGAGGGGCCTTAAAATGATGAAAAAAAAACAAATTTTAAAAATTTAGAAAATGAATAATTCATTTCGTGTAGTAAGCTAATGATCGGTGTGATAAAATTTAGTCAGGACGTGAATGACCTAGGATGTGCCCATATGGACTCGAAAATATCGGACCTTAAAGCTAAAAAATTCCACTAAGTTCATTGGTGAAGGAATTTTTGAATTCTGAAGTCATTTGCAAATTTTCATAATTTTTTAGATTTGCACACAAATCTAAGCAGCTTAAAAACTGCCCTATCGTTGGAATTTAGCCACGAAAATTGATGAGCATGTAGAGGGGATTAAAATATTAATTTTAAAATAAACAGTGTAATTTTTTTGAGGTCCATGTGAATTTTGGTTAATTTTCAAAGTTTTGTCAAAAATAGAGTTGTTTCAGGATGGCTCGGGTGACTAGGGACCCTACCCACACATTACCAGTTGGTGTAGGGCCTATGCCATATGGCTGACAAGTGGATTTTTTCACTAAATAAAAGAAGAGAATTTTCCTCCTTTTACCTGCTAGAATCGATGCCACACACAGGGAAATGAGAGATTTTCTTCTCCTTTCTTCAGCCATTTCTATAAGTTCTTAGTTTCTAAATTCATCTTAGGATGTTGGGAAAATTCCAAAAGAAGAATGGAGGCAAAAAGAGGTCTCAAGAATTAATTAAAATTCACCAAAGGTCCAAGGGTCAGAATCAGTCCAACAATTGTGCAAGGTGAGCTTCCATGGCTATTCCTTGGATTTTCATGGTTTCTTTTAGCTTGAAATGCTTCCTTTGGTACCTAACATCGATATAAATGTGTGTGACCTTTGTTTGAGGGGAATTAAGGCAAATGGCTTGAAGAGCATGGGAGAAGCTACTGTGGGGGCTAGAAATGAAGGCTAGACAACTTGTGGATTGAAAGCTTCAAGGGTGATCTTCTTAACAAGTAAGTGAATTCAAGTATTCACTTCATGTCATTTAACTGTTATGGTTGGAATTGCATTAAGAATGTCTATAGAGTAGTTGTAAATAGAGAATTAGCTTTTATGAAAGTGTATCTTGCTTGTTGGCCGAGAGGATTAGGGCTAAAAGGGAGGATATGTCAACTAAATTTAGGCAAGGTTAGGGTTAAAACATCGTTAAGAAAATGAATGCTAATGAATAACCTTGTAGTTGTATGGATTAAAACACACCTAGCATGTTAATAACAAGAATTTGAGAGCTTAACATGGGCTATTGATGTCAAACTTGCTTAATTAAAGTGTTAGAGAAGAATGTTTGTTGTTTATGGTTGTAATGCCTGAAAACCTGGATCATGTGAACAGTATCTTCTGAGCTTGAGTGATGTTCTCTGTGGTGCAGGTCATCATTTTGAGTCCATTGATTGGTATATTGGCGAAAAAACTGACTGGCTTGAAAATGGTTGAAACGAATGAAATAAAAATTTTAGCAGAATCAATAATTCATTTCAGGTCAATAACTATTGTTTACAAAGATAAAATGATGTCGGGCCAAGATAACCCCAGGATCCGGGAAAGTGCTCGGATGGTCTCGAAAATGCCATACCCTGAACCTTAAAAATTCCACTGAGTATGAGGGAGGAGGAATTATAATTTTTTGAGGTCAACATATATTTTTTTTGAATATTTTATTATAGCGGGTGAATAGTGCTAGAAAGTCAATTGTTGACTTTTGACCCAAAAATTTGCATGGGCCTTCGAGACCCTGAGTGAGGATTTTTAAAACTAGAATGAGAATTTCTGGACAACTAGGGAATATTTTACGAATATTTAAATGTTAAACTCGATTTATGGTGAATAGTATTTTTTGCTCCCAAAGGAATTTTGAGCTAAAATTTTTCAAGGGCCTTAGTGGTTGTAATTAAGAATTTTTGGGACTAAAATGGGAATTTTTGGGGACATGTGGAATATTTTATGAATTTTTAGGCAAAAATGTGACATAAAATGTACAAATTTTGTTTTATGGCCATTTGGCCCAATCAAAAGCAGCCAACCCAACCCATATAAGTTGTTCCACATATGTATATGTCCCATACATGTTTAGCCATCTTCCTCTCCATGAAAAAGCCTTAGGCCGCCACCACCACCATGGGAGAAAACACCATTTTTGGTGAGTTTTCTCTTTCCTCCTCCACACAAAACTTCATGACAAATGTATAAAATTAGGATCTCCATCAATTTGGAGAAAGGAGGCCAAAATTAGGAGAATTCACACTT
>CANXYI012286492.1:0-13853 GCA_948208565.1 Hura crepitans | reverse complement strand
ATTATTAAAAAGAGTGTTATTTTGAAGAAAATATGCATATAATATGTTTGAATTTTTTTTTGAAAAAAATGTGCACTTTTCATATTTAAATAAAATATTACATCAATAATTCAACACATAATTTTCACTTTTCTAACTAATATGATTTTAAATGAGAAATTAAAAGTTGAAATATTTTCATGTTACAAAAATTATTTATAACTAATTCATTATTGGTGATAAAATTCAACGATAATAAATGTAATTAATTTCATTAACTATTTAGTGGAAATCGACCCAAGTCCTATCTAAATTGTAGTAATGGTCTAATTTTATATCCCACTTGCGATCATCTAGTCTATTTTCTGTTTTTTTTTATATAATATTTGTATATTTTTTTAGAATTTTTTATGTTATGATATTTTAATATTTTTTTATTAAATTTTTAAATACTTAAAATTTATTAGTTCGAGTAATTCGAATTTACATTAAGTAAACTTATATCGTAATAAAAATAAATAAAATAATTAGCACTTTTTTTTAAAAAAAAGAAAGTAGTGGGCACTTAATGAATGAATTAAAAATTTTCAGTCAAATGTGAAAAAAAATTTGTTTTTTTTATATTTTGCATCTCTCAATTAAAACCAAACAGGTGTATTTTATTTTGGATTTGGATTCAATGCACCTGAATCCACAATTTATTCAATTAATTATTATAGATACCTATTATCTATATTTTCTATAGGAAAAACATTTTGTGCATATTTTCGCATAGAACAATTTTTTAATATGCATTGATAGGTCCCATTAAATTCACGTATTAATTTAAAAAATTTAATCCGATTAAATAATTTAATAACACAAATTAAAAAATATTTAATACGAAAATGTATATAAAAAAATTACAATTTCAATACATATGTATTTGTTTTCTTGAAAGGAAAAATCAAATGTTAAAATGGCGAAATTTCCAATTTGAAAAAATTGAAAGTTTCTAGTGAAACTCTGCGTTTGACTTGAGGAGATGGATCTAACAAATATATGTATATCAATATTTTTACCAAAGTGGAATAGATCCACTTAACATAAGGGATGGTAATTAAATACATATAATATATTAAATATATTATATTTAAATTATTAAATTCGTATTATTTAAAATTTAATTATTAATTATAAATAATTATATTATAAATATTATAAAAAATAAAAATTTCAAACCCCTTAATCATTGGATTTAAGGTACGATGTAAGAATACCTTTGCCACGTCCATGTGCCCCTTTGCCGGCCAACGATGTTACTTAACGCTAAAGGAAGTATTCAAATCCTTTGAAAGAGAGATTTGAACGTTGAAAGCTCACCGTAATTTTCATTTTAATCCCCAAACTATTCCCAATTATCACAAATGCCCATACAACTCCTTTTTATGTTTTTTTTTTCATTTAATTGAAGTTTATATCAATTATGAATCTCTTGGAAGATTTTTTTTTTTAAATGTATAGATTTTTAAATCAAACTAATAATCCAATAACATGTAATGTAATATAATATAATTCATAAATATAAAATATGTTCTAAAAACTACATTTTTCATGAAATTTGCTATTTAAAGATAGAAATGTATTAATCAATGTTAATATAATAACATTTTAGGTTTAATTTTATATATTTATGGACAAGATAACATTAGGCTACAATGTTGAAAAAGGACATTTGATTTTTATCATATAAGTATTAAATATATTTGAAAATTACTTTTATTAGACTAAAAAATATTATTGACTCATTCATAGATAGTTAAAAATACAAAATCGTATTTAGATAAGAAAAATTTATAATTATATAATTGTGAAATAAAATGCTTTATATTAGATACTTGTCTATAATGATTTTTATTGCATTTTGATGCCCGAACTATTTTTTTAGAGTTTCAAAGTTCGGTCTGATTAAATAGTTGACGAATTAAATCAAATAGACCGAATTATCTAATAAGTACAATATCTTTAAATTAAATATCTTACACATCACAACATTCATAGCATAAAGTCAATTACAATGAGCATTGAGAACGTGCCCAAGTACAGGGATATCCGTCTTACATTATAGGGATGCACATCTATCTCGAGTAAAATACAAATAGTTGATTCAAAAAAAATTAGATTTACTCTAAACTTTTAATCTTTTTCTTCTTAGAAAAATACCTACTTGACCGTCAGAATAACTAATTTACTCAATCGGTCTTCTCTCTGATTTTTATAGATCGTTTAAATATGAAAATGCGATATTTTAAAATACCACTCATCATATTTTAATATGAAAAAATAAAAGAAGGATTCGTCAAAAAAAACTTAGAAGGAAAAATAATTTGATGAAATAAAGCACGACAATCGTAATTATTTTCTTCTTAATTTTTAGCACAAATAAGGCATCTATCATAAATTTTTCCTAATTTTACAAAGAAAAAGAATATATCCTTGCAATGAAATAAAGAGAATAATATTGTTTGTTTTAGGTACACATGGATTAATAATATAAAAATTCAAATATCAAATAGTATAAAAAAATAATATTAATAATTTAAAATATATATGCTCCATCTGTTCAAAGATAATTTCACTTCTTTTTTTTATATGTTACCACTTTTTTTTTAAATATAGTTAATTTATTAAATGTCAAATAATAATCAATAATATATTAATAAATGCTTTAATTTAATTAATTAAAATTTTAAATATATATGTCAAAAGTGGAATTAATTTTTTTAGAATGGATGAACAATCAAATATTTATAAAATAAAATAACAATTAAAATAAAAAATAATAATTGCAAAATAATTTACGACAAATAAGCCAATACAAATCTCATCTTATTTAGGTACCGAACAGGCAGTTGGAAACTCTAAAAAACTTTGAAAAACCCTCAAAATCCGTTACAACCCATAAACGCGCTAAAAATCCCTCCAAATCCCCATTTCTTCTTTTCCCCCCGCACTTTTTCCTATTTTCACGCCATTTCCCCTTCTCTTCTTCCTCTCTTTCTCTCTGAACAAAATCCTTCGAAGCGCGTCCTCCTACGCGCTCTTCCCTTGCCATGTCCGCCATCCGTCACAGCACGGCTTCCGGACAATCCTGGTCTAACCGAGAGCAAGAACAGGAACAGGAGCCTTACAACATCATCCCCATCCATAACCTCTTAGCCGACCACCCCTCTCTTCGGTATCCTGAGGTGCGCGCTGCTGCCGCTGCTTTGCGCACCGTTGGAAACCTCCGCAAGCCGCCCTATGCCCAATGGCATCCTTCTATGGACCTACTGGACTGGTTGTCTCTTTTCTTTGGATTTCAAAAGGACAACGTTCGAAACCAGAGGGAGCACATTGTTCTTCACCTCGCCAACGCTCAGATGCGGCTCACTCCTCCTCCGGACAATATAGACACTCTCGACGCGACGGTTCTGCGGCGTTTCCGACGGAAATTGCTCAAAAATTACACCAACTGGTGTTCTTACCTCAATAAGAAATCCAACATATGGATCTCTGACCGTTCAAATCCCGATCTCCGTCGTGAGTTGTTGTATATCTCCCTATATTTGTTAATTTGGGGAGAGGCGGCGAATCTCCGGTTTATGCCGGAATGTATTTGTTATATTTTTCATAATATGGCTATGGAATTGAATAAAATACTCGAGGATTACATCGATGAGAATACCGGACAGCCGGTGATGCCTTCTTTTTCCGGCGAAAACGCGTTTCTCAACAGCGTTGTAAAGCCAATTTACGAGACGATAAAAAAGGAGGTGGGCAACAGCAAGAATGGAACTGCGCCGCATAGTGCTTGGAGGAATTACGATGATTTAAACGAGTATTTTTGGACTAAAAGGTGTTTTGAGAAATTGAAGTGGCCAATAGATGCAGGGAGTAATTTCTTTGTGATTTCGAGTAAGAAGAAGCATGTAGGCAAGACAGGGTTTGTTGAGCAAAGGTCGTTTTGGAACTTGTTTAGAAGTTTTGATAGATTATGGGTGATGTTGATACTGTTTTTACAGATTGCAATAATCGTTGCCTGGGAGGAGACAACATATCCCTGGGATGCTCTCCAAAATAGGGATGTTCAAGTTCGCGTTTTGACTGTGTTCTTCACTTGGAGTGGTTTAAGATTCTTGCAGTCATTGCTTGATGCTGGGATGCAGTATAGTTTGGTTTCGAGGGAAACTATAGGGCTCGGGGTTAGGATGCTTTTAAAAAGTGTAGTTGCTGCAGGTTGGATTGTTGTGTTTGGGGTGTTTTACGGGCGGATTTGGACTCAAAAGAATCATGATCGCAGGTGGTCTCCAACGGCTAATAGGAGGGTGGTTAATTTTCTCGAGGTGGCGTTGGTGTTTGTGTTGCCTGAATTGTTGGCATTGGCTTTATTTATACTCCCATGGATTAGGAATTTTCTCGAGAATACGAATTGGAGAATCTTTTACTTCTTGTCATGGTGGTTCCAGAGTAGGAATTTTGTTGGTCGTGCACTGAGGGAGGGGCTTGTTGACAATATCAAGTATACGCTGTTCTGGATTGTGGTTTTAGCTACCAAGTTTGCTTTCAGTTACTTTTTGCAGATCAAACCAATGATTAAGCCGTCAAGACAGTTGATGAAGCTTAGGAATGTGGATTATGAGTGGTATGAGTTTTTTGATAACAGTAACAGGTTTGCAGTAGGGTTGCTGTGGCTGCCTGTGGTGTCGATTTACCTTATGGACTTGCAGTTATGGTATGCTGTTTATTCTTCTTTAGCGGGTGTTGGAGTGGGCTTGTTTGCGCATTTGGGTGAAATTCGGAACATCCAACAGTTGAGGTTGAGGTTTCAGTTTTTTGCAAGTGCACTTCAGTTTAATCTGATGCCAGAAGAGCAGCTGTTGAATGCTAGGGGGACTTTGAGGAGCAAGTTCAAGGATGCCATTCAGCGGTTGAAGTTGAGGTACGGTCTAGGCAGGCCCTATAAGAAGCTGGAGTCCAACCAGGTGGAGGCAAATAAGTTTGCTTTGATCTGGAATGAAATTATAATGACTTTCAGAGAAGAGGATATAATCTCTGATAAGGAACTTGAGTTACTAGAACTGCCGCCAAATTCTTGGAATGTAGGAGTTATTCGTTGGCCATGTCTTTTGCTCTGTAATGAGCTGCTGCTTGCTCTTAGCCAGGCCAAAGAATTGGTAGATGCTCCAGATAAGTGGCTCTGGCGCAAGATAAGCAAGCATGAGTATAGGCGCTGCGCTGTTATTGAAGCTTATGATAGCATCAAACACTTGTTGCTTGAGATAATCAAGGTCAACGCCGAAGAGCATTCAATTGTCACAGTATTGTTTCAGGAAATTGATCACTCAGTGCAGATTGAGAAGTTCTCAAAGACTTTCAACTTGGCTGCTCTGCCTCATTTCCATACAAAGTTGATAAAACTTGTTGAGCTGTTGAATAAGCCTAAGAAAGATATAAACCAGGTGGTGAATACCCTACAGGCTCTGTATGAAATTGCTGTGCGAGATTTTTTCATAGAGAAGAGGAGCACAGAACAATTGAGGGAGGATGGTTTGGCTCCTCGTGACCCTCATGCAATGGCAGGACTGCTTTTTCAGAATGCAGTTGAATTGCCCGATGATAGTAATGAAAATTTCTACCGGCAGTTGCGGCGCTTACACACTATTCTTGTTTCCAGGGATTCAATGCAGAATATACCCAGAAACCTAGAAGCTAGACGTAGAATTGCCTTTTTTAGCAATTCCCTATTCATGAATATGCCTCATGCTCCCCAAGTTGAGAAAATGATGGCTTTCAGTGTTCTGACCCCTTACTACAATGAAGAAGTGCTGTACAGCAGAGAACAACTTCGAACTGAGAATGAAGATGGAATTTCCATATTGTACTATTTGCAAACAATTTATGCTGACGAGTGGAAGAACTTTATTGAAAGAATGCGAAGAGAAGGAATGCTGAAGGAGGGTGAGCTATGGACAAACAGGTTGAGGGATCTTAGGCTTTGGGCATCTTACAGAGGCCAGACATTGGCCCGTACAGTGAGGGGAATGATGTATTATTATCGTGCTCTAAAGATGTTGGCTTTTCTTGATTCTGCTTCGGAGATGGACATCAGGGAAGGTTCACGAGAACTTGGTTCAATGAGAGATGATGGTTCAGACAGCTTCAAATCTGAAAAGTCTCCTTCTCGTAGTTTAAGCAGAAATACAAGTTCGTTGAGTTTGTTGTTCAAAGGCCATGAATATGGTACTGCTTTGATGAAATATACATATGTAGTTGCCTGCCAGATATACGGGACTCAAAAAGCAAAGAAGGATCCCCGTGCTGATGAAATATTGTATTTGATGAAAAATAACGAGGCCCTTCGAGTAGCCTATGTTGATGAGGTAACAACGGGGGATGAGAAAAGCTATTACTCTGTGCTTGTAAAGTATGATCAACAGTTGGGCAAGGAAGTTGAAATCTACAGGGTCAAGTTGCCGGGACCGTTGAAACTTGGGGAGGGTAAACCAGAGAATCAAAATCATGCTATCATCTTTACACGTGGTGATGCAGTGCAAACAATTGATATGAACCAGGATAACTATTTTGAAGAGGCCCTTAAAATGAGAAACCTTTTGGAAGAATACAGGCACTACTATGGAATTCGGAAGCCTAGTCTCTTGGGCGTCAGGGAACACATATTTACTGGTTCTGTTTCTTCACTGGCATGGTTTATGTCAGCTCAGGAAACCAGTTTTGTCACCTTGGGACAGCGTGTTTTGGCAGACCCTCTGAAGGTCCGAATGCATTATGGACATCCAGATGTCTTTGACAGGTTTTGGTTTTTGACTCGTGGTGGCATTAGTAAAGCTTCCAGGGTGATTAACATCAGCGAAGACATCTTTGCTGGCTTTAACTGCACTCTGCGCGGAGGCAATGTCACTCACCATGAATATATCCAAGTTGGTAAGGGAAGGGATGTTGGGTTGAATCAAGTTTCCATGTTTGAAGCAAAGGTTGCTAGTGGAAATGGTGAGCAGGTTCTTAGCAGAGATGTCTATAGGTTGGGCCATAGGTTGGATTTTTTCCGGATGTTGTCATTCTTTTATACTACTGTGGGATTCTATTTCAACACAATGATGGTCGTTCTGACAGTGTATGCATTCCTATGGGGCCGGCTTTATTTTGCTCTTAGCGGTGTTGAGGCTTCTGCTATGGGCGGCAGCACTAACAGTAAAGCACTCGTTGCTATTTTGAATCAGCAGTTTATAATCCAACTTGGCATTTTCACTGCTCTTCCAATGATAGTAGAGAACTCTCTTGAGCAAGGGTTCCTTCAAGCTATCTGGGATTTTTTGACAATGCAACTTCAGCTCTCATCTATTTTCTACAGTTTCTCCATGGGAACTAAAACTCACTTCTTTGGTCGAACTATCCTTCATGGCGGTGCTAAGTATAGGGCAACTGGACGTGGTTTTGTTGTGGAGCACAAGTGTTTTGCGGAGAGCTATAGACTCTATGCTCGAAGCCATTTTGTGAAGGCGATTGAGCTTGGGCTTATACTAACCGTTTATGCATCACACAGTGTTATTGCAAAGGGCACTTTTGTTTACATAGCATTGACCATCTCAAGTTGGTTCCTGGTCCTGTCATGGATAATGGCTCCATTTGTTTTCAATCCCTCTGGTTTCGATTGGTTGAAAACAGTTTATGACTTTGATGATTTTATGAACTGGATTTGGTACAAAGGTAGTGTGTTTGCAAAAGCCGAACAGAGCTGGGAAAGGTGGTGGTACGAGGAGCAGGAGCATTTGAGGACAACTGGACTATGGGGAAAGATATTTGAGATAGTTTTGGATCTACGCTTCTTCTTTTTTCAATATGGGATTGTTTACCAGCTAGGCATTGCTGATGGCAGTACAAGCATTGCCGTTTACTTGTTGTCTTGGATTTATGTGGTTGTTGCTTTTGCCATTTATTGGGTGATAACCTACGCTAGGGACAAGTATGCTGCAAGAGAACACATCTACTATCGTCTAATCCAGTTTCTTATTATTTTACTTTCAATAATCGTGATAGTAGCCTTGCTTGAGTTCACATCTTTCAGATTCGTGGATTTATTCACCAGTTTGTTGGCTTTTATTCCTACTGGATGGGGCATGCTATTGATTGCTCAAGTACTCCGCCCCTTCCTGCAGTCCACTCCACTTTGGACTACAGTGGTTTCTGTGGCTCGGCTCTATGATATAATGATGGGAGTGATAGTTATGGCCCCTGTAGCATTTCTTTCATGGATGCCTGGGTTCCAATCAATGCAGACAAGGATCCTATTCAACGAAGCATTTAGCAGGGGCCTCAGGATATTCCAGATCGTCACAGGAAAAAAGTCAAAGATTGACTTATGATTTGAGGTAATTGTAGCTATCAATATCTGTTTCCCAAAGAGAAATTTTTGAAGTTCTTCAATCATGTTTTGTTTCTGATGGTTTGCGTGTTCTCGAGTTCACACAAGGAAAATTGACAATATTATCATGTTATTGAATATGCTTTTGGATTCAAATTTGTAACTAAGAGGACATCTGCATCTGTTCATTTATGTTAGATGAAGGGTAGTGATGTATGTAACTTTTTGAGCATGTCATCCAATAGATTCTTGACATTATAATGTGATTAATCTGCAAGTATCATATGCACCTGATATTTGTTTGACGTTCAAGTTCTGCTCCCTCATTTTGTTTTGGAACTGTACCAAAACAATTTATTTGTTGCATGAATATCTTTTTTTTTTAAATGTGGAACGCTAGAGCTCATAATGCAAACACTCACTAAAGTTTGCATGTCTCCAACTTAACCATGTGATTCAGAGGAGAAGAAAATAAGAACGGCGTAGTTGGTTTGAGTTTGCTTATAAAGATTGGCGCCAAGATCAGTATAATTCAATCTGGAAATAGTTTGTTACGCCATAGGAATTTGAACATCAGTTGGTTATCGGCTGTGCTTGTACAGATGCCTAATATAGACTTAAACCATGAATTGAGTGACAACTGAATTATTTGGATGCAATTTTATTGTTCTATCGTTGACCCGATCACTAAAATGATCCAGTTATCTTCTGAAGCTCTGAGGTCAGGTGGCATCGCAACAAAACGATACACAAATGGATTGGGTGGATCGACGAATATCAGTTCTCTTGTGCGAATCTGACACAGTTGACCTCTAATATGATCTAAAACTCTGAAAGGAGGTACTGGAAGATTTCCATTTTGGTTCCTCATTTTTTAGATTAATCTTTGCTTTGTGCTGTAATTAGATGCCGTGCTTCCATTCAGATGTTTTATCTGGGAGGGTTTTTTTTTGGGTTATGTGCTGTAAAGTTCCACATTTTTGAAAGTAGAGCTCTTTAACATATAGTGTCTATATTGAGGTCAGTATGGTAGTCTGAGATTGCTAGATTATGTATTTTTCTTTTGCCAGATATCCAGCATTTTTTTTTCTAACTCGTAGTTGTCTCTTTGCCTGGAAAATCTTTTATTTTACATTAAGTTCCACGTAGCCGTTTCAATTTATAATTATTTTGTCTTCAAAGATATTGTTTTTTCTTGATCTTTGCTCACAAAATTTTTGTCCAATTTTAGAAGATGAAACAGGTTTTTGGTTAAATGGGACAAAAATGGATAGTAACTTTAAATTGAGCCAATAATGCAGCTCAATTATTGGATCGGATGATAACATCTTCTGACGTTAATACGTGTCTTGGTTCTGACTTGATTACGACAGAATCACTTTGAAATTTGGATTAGAAACCAAAATTTAGTGACTTGTGGCTAAACATGAAATTTAGCAAGTAGTGGTTTGGTTTGGGTCCCATCCAATTCCATCCGGAAGTCCCAACACGGTATATTTTTAGCCGACAATGTATGTGATAAACATCGCTTGTGATTTAGAATGTCAAGATTTGGTTGGTTGGGTTGGCTGCTTGGGAACTATTTATTTACGCGCTTTTAGAATATAAATTGCTATATTCTTCCAGCCTCCTCTCTCCGGTGTTAGTCTATTCAATTCGTTATGAACAAGGTTCTTTTTTATATCATATTAGTTGCATATGCATATTCATTTGAGATCTCCTCCAATTAATAGATTAATATTTTACCTAGAGACTGAATCATGATTTATATATATATTTTAAAAAAATCATAAAATTGACTAGTCTAACAATTCTTTTTTTATAATTGGAAAAAAAGAAAAAATTCCAATATTGAGACCATTTAATGGATTAATTATACATCACTATATTTTATATTTAATAATCGAATAGTTATAATAAATTGATTTGTAACCAAAAAAAAATATTCAACTTTTATTTTAATGCAATAATAGTCACTTTCATCAACTTTGAGAATTACTTGTACTGAAGTTGAAACATGTGTATAAACACTTAATAAATAATGACATGTCACAATGTCACATAAGTAAAAAAATTACGTGTCATCTAACATGTATACAATATTAGACCGTGTCAGATGACATAAAAGGCTTACGTGGTATTGCACTGTGTCATTATTTATTGAGTGTCGATTCATGCATTTGCTCCCATGTCAACTCCAGCACCAGTATTTTACAAATTCGATGAAACTGACTATTATTACATCGAAATAAATGTTGGTTGATTTTTTTTTGCTACAAATCAATTTATTATGACTATTTAATTGTTATGGATAAAATACAGTGATTATATGTGTAATTAACTCTCATTTAATACATCCTTACAGTTAGTCTAATGATTAATTTGTTGTGGGTGCGTGTATACCACTATGTAATTGAGTATTTCGTTTTCGAATCAAATGTAAATGAATAAATTGAATTTTTAAAAAATTAAAATAAATATATCAAAATTTTTATACATTTTATTTTTTAAAATATAATAATATAATTTTAAAGAATTCAATCGCTTTGATTTTTTAATTTTTATTTTATAAAAATTAAAATATGTTAATTTTTTTAAAAAAATTATAAAAAAAATAAAAATGGAATAAAATCAACTGAATAGAGCAAAGTAATATCGCGATTCTAACAAAAGAAAGACAAAATAGTGTCATCATCCAAAAGCAAAAATCCAATCGGTAAGACCAAAGTGGATATCTACAGAGAAAAGAAGATGCATGAGTTTCAGCTGTCTCCTCTAATACGTGGTCAGTGATACCCTGCTACAGTGATACTAAATACCGCGGGCCCTACATCCTCACGTAAAGGACGCTGCAGCCCCTAATACCGCCACGTGGTCCGCTGTGTACGGAGGAGATAAAAAATTACCCGACTTTAACCGTCATTTATTATCACCTTCGTAACATACACTCTCTATTCTGAATCAGATCGCCACAAATAATTTAACAGCAGAAATCTAATTAATTCTCTTCCTACCGTTGTCTCTTTCTACATTAATTTGCATATACTGTAAGGAGATAGAAGACTCTCACTCTGTTGAAGGCAATGGAGAAGCTTTTGTTAGGAGGGAGCAGTGGAGATTATAGCTTCAGGGAAAGAGATCATACGTCGAAGTATAATCGCCGCTCAGATGCCATAACTCGTGGTTCTCGCTTTCAGAAGGCAGCTGCTCTCGTCGATCTGGTTAGCTCCTGATATTTTATAAAATATATCCTTGTATTGTTTCATTGATCCCGTTTCATATCATTATGATCGTATCTTTTGTGTAATAACCGAGCGGATCTTGGCTTATTGAGCATGTTATGGTTAGTCGTTTTGAATTTTAGATATGATCTAGGAAATGTTATTTATGCAGGCTGAGGATGGAGTTGGTCTACCTGAGCAAATTCTTGATCAATCAAACTTCGAAACCGCTGCAAAATTCTACTTTGTGTATGTTCAATTTGATTTCGTTTGGACTCTCAACTACTTTGCATTGATAGTTCTCAATTTCTTGGAGGTCCGTTTGCTGTTCTACCACTATTTCTATCATTTAGGCAAAAGAGTAAAGTTTTAGTGTAAGAAAGCAGAGGGAGACTATACATGCCTGCCCATGTGATTTATCTTATTCTTCACATGGTGAACCTGTACAGAAACCTTTATGGTGTTCAAATGATTCGGAATATGCTTGCAACGACAGGGACTACTACTATCTTGGGCAGTTGCCTTACTTAACAGGCGCAGAGTCTATTATCTATGAGGTATGATAAAAGTTGAAGTTGTTTATTCTCTTGGTGTAAGTCTATATATTCGCGATTTGTCTACGTTTTTGACATGCTGCATTTCTTTATTGAGGTAAGTTTGAGTTTGGAAAATGTTTTAAATTGTCCTCTTATAGTTTAGATAGCCTGAGCAATTGATGAGTAATGTAACCATACTAAGCATGAGTAAAGTATTCGAAGGATAGTTCTCCAAGCATGAGATCTTTCCTTAAGCTTACCAGCGCTGAAAATATAACACAAGCACACATATTCTATGAGTATTGACATATAATGTTCGAAGAGTCATTAGCCTTTATTGGAGATGATCACTCTGATTATGGTCTTTAATAAGTTACTTTATTTCTGTTTTCTTCTGCAGGGCATAACTCTCGTTATACTTGTAGCACATATTTTTTTTCCAATTTCATTTGAAGGGTCTCGAATATTCTGGAGAAATCCTTTGAATCTGTTGAAGGTACTAGGCAATGTTTTTTTTGGGAAGCTATTTTGATTGTTAGTGTCCTCAGTTTTAATGCACAATAGTTAAGAAACACAAGCATATATGTATTTATTTTGGGAAAAAGAAAATTCCATATTTGCTGTCTCTGATAAATGTTAGAAGTATTTGTGCCTTTTCCTTTTCTGCAAATGAAATTAAGGCTGCTTTGACCATTCAAGAAGCCTTACCAAAGGAAATTTACTTAGAACTGGTATGTGCTTTTATATTCTCCTTGTGTAGTTCCTTTCTTTCTCTTCTGTTTGTCAACATAAATGCAGTGTTGGTAATCTCGTTGCTTCTTGTAAGTTTTCATGCAAACAAGTTTCCTATCCCAAACTTACATGTTTACTTGGAACTCTTTTTCATATATTTATAGTAGAGTTTTCGACTCAATTTTTTTTACTAGGTCAGAGCATTTCTGCAAATAGTTGATTGTTGTTATGGACTCTTTCATAACTGAATTGTGAAAATGATAGGCTAGCGAATGGAAATTATCATTTATAATAGCATGCCAAAAATTTTATCAGCATTTTCAGTATCGTGTTGTTGTTGATAAAAAGTGTTTCCTAAAATGAGTTTGAAGGGATCCATGCTCTTTAAACTTTTATTATCTTCATTTTCTTCGACATCCTGGCTCTATATTTCTCATGATATTATTTTATTATTTGATTGCTTGAATGTCAAAATTTCTTTGTGATTCAGTAGATGCTTTATCTTTCTTCGTCCTAATGACACCTTTTCTTTTCCTTTGGGGTTTGACCTTTCAGGTCATTGGTCTGTCAATTTTGGTAGCTGATCTACTGGTTTATGCTCTCTATTTGTCTCCTGTGGCCATTTATAATCTTCCAGTCCGGATAGCCCCATATATCCGAGTTATCCTTTTTATCCTAAGCATTAGGTATCATTTGATAGTAATTTTCTTTGCGTAAAAGAGTTATTACTGGCCTTTTGGGTTACTATAGCGACACTGACCTTTATTGCACATTAGGCCTTTTAAGTTTCTCTGTTTGATATGTGTTCTTTTCTGCATGACCTCAGAGACTTGCAGAAGAGCATCGTCATTCTGGCTGGAATGCTTGGAACGTACCTAAATGTCTTGGTTTGTTCACAACACTATCATCATGCTTTTGTCACTGATGCTGCCAGATTTGCTACTAATCCTAGTTTTTAACTGTTTTTCATCCTGGTCTGCTCTT